>JAUCBJ010001447.1:0-182921 GCA_032718475.1 Nemertoderma westbladi | reverse complement strand
CTCGGGTTTCAATGTTTCAATCAATGTTTTCAATGTTTCAATGTTTATTTTTACCCTTCAAATAATAATTCAAAATAACAATAACTCAGTATAAAATAGAAATTAACATGAATACATACTATATATGGTAAGTTCTATATAAATGGGTACTGGAGAACAGCCAAATAGCAGGGCTAGTAAACGGCTGCCCACCAGTAGGATGGGATTATATAAAATGTAAATATATGTAACATTTGATAGAATGGATGTAGTAAGTAGTGGTTTGAAGTAATATTATACTGTAGGGTGTTGCAGATGCAGAATAGAGAGGTGAAGAAGAAGATGGCATATAGATAGATAGATAATGTAGGTAAGGTAGAGTAGAAAGTAGATAGATAATGTAGGTAAGGTAGAGTAGAAAGTAGATAGATAAGAATAGGAAGGATAGGGACTATGTATTAGGAGTGCTAATTTAGCGATAGATTTATGGTAATTAGTAGGGGCAGACTGCGATTTTTTAACATTTTTTGTTTATACTGTAGGTCTATATATATAATTGTATTTAGTAATACATAAATTTAATTTGGCGAATGACAACGAGTTATTTTAATAGATGGAGATTTAAACAGCAAATATTTTAGTAGACGAATTTGTAATATAATTAAATTAAAGGGTTAAAGTTTAAAACATGGCCCCGTGCCTGGGTATTGTTCATGTAACCTCAAAGAGAGGAAAACGTGGCCCCGCGCCCGGGTATTATACATGTAACCTCAAAGAGAGAAAAAAGAAAACGTGGCCCCGCGCCCGGGTAATATTCTTGTAACCTCAAAGAGAGGAAAACGTGGCCCCGCGCCCGGGTAATGTTCATGTAACCTCAAAGAGAGGAAAACGTGGCCCCGCGCCCGGGTAATATACATGTAACCTCAAAGAGAGGAAAACATGGCCCCGTGCCCGGGTATTGTTCATGTAACCTCAAAGAGAGGAAAACGTGGCCCCGCGCCCGGGTAATATTCTTGTAACCTCAAAGAGAGGAAAACGTGGCCCCGCGCCCGGGTATTATACATGTAACTGCAAAGAGAGGAAAACGTGGCCCCGCGCCCGGGTATTGTTCATGTAACCTCAAAGAGAGGAAAACGTGGCCCCGCGCCCGGGTATTATACATGTAACTGCAAAGAGAGGAAAACGTGGCCCCGCGCCCGGGTATTATACATGTAACCTCAAAGAGAGGAAAACATGGCCCCGTGCCCGGGTATTGTTCATGTAACCTCAAAGAGAGGAAAACGTGGCCCCGCGCCCGGGTATTGTTCAAGTAACCTCAAAGAGAGGAAAACGTGGCCCCGCGCCCGGGTAATGTTCGTTTAACCTCAAAGAGAGGAAAACATGGCCCCGCGCCCGGGTATTATACATGTAACCTCAAAGAGAGGAAAACATGGCCACGTGCCCGGGTATTGTTCATGTAACCTCAAAGAGAGGAAAACGTGGCCCTGCGCCCGGGTATTGTTCATGTAACCTCAAAGAGAGGAAAACGTGGCCCCGCGCCCGGGTATTATTCATGTAACCCCAAAGAGAGGACAAAATGTGGCCCCGCGCCCGGGTATTATTCATGTAGCCCCAAGGAAAGAAAAAAAAAAAAAAAAATAAATAAAAAAAAAAAAATGTGGCCCGCGCCCGGGCGGACAGCCAATAGCCCTGATTGATATTGGGTTCCATATTAATCAAGATGGGATCTCCCCATCTCCAGCAAACGTGTCAATGACCTCACCAACTTACCTGTTCCTACCTCTTAGTGACAATAACATACTGCAATAAAGAGCCTACCGGTACAACTAAGATACTTTCACTTTCACCCTACCGGTATCACAACAATAAATCTGTATTCTTCTTTATCCGAATATATCTTGGTATTATTCATTATTTTGCATTCGTAATATTTATCTTATTTTATATACGCTGAACATATCGCTTGCCATTACAATAACAAGTTCGTTTTCTAACCGAAACATTTTAAACAGCTTTTACTTTACGAATTATTTTTGATTATTTTTGTGAGCGGATTCAATTCCGCCGCTTTACCCTCATAAGATGGGAAGTGGCACCTTTTCAGCAATATGTTGGAGATACGAGATTGGCAATAACCAATCTCGTATCACAACCAACACTGGGGAGAACACAAACCCCAAAGCCACACAAAGGGAGGTTAGAGGTCAATCCACCTCGAAAGGAGAAACAACCAGCTGGGGCCAACAGGGGGGGGGGGGGGGGGGGGGGAGAGAAACACTCCCAGAGAGAGTGCGAGGCGTGAAGTAGATTATTAGCCAATGGGGGCGGAGGAAGAGCATCCACTAGTTGAAGGCCACAGCAGTGTAGGAGTAATTATACATATATCAGTTATTGCTTTCAGTGCAGACGGGCGATATTGTTCCACCGTCACCGTCGCCATTATCTACTTACTACTGCTGTACTTCAGTTATTGCTTACCGGTTACTCAATTTTATTATATCAGACCGTCGGACAACAACACCAACTCAATCCAATTTTATCTAACGGCCTCGGCCAAACAGTAACATCCCAGCCTGCGGTGACGAGTAGGAACAACAACCCGGTCGGGATCCCTTGATCCCGTCACAATTTTCGCCTGATCGCAAATGATTTTGGTGAATTGCGAAAATTTTAGAAACGCGACAACAGTTTCTAACCGTAAAACCAATAACACTCTGCTGGACTGGACAGGCTGTACAAGATAGAAGTAGCGCCCAGACGGATATACATACAGTAGTATAGGTCTAATAATATACAATACATTGGAAAGATAATATGTCTTCACAAATGGAAACCTAATGCTTTAGTATTTTAGTTATCTCTGTCTCAACTGCTTCTGTTCTACTACAATGATTAGTATAAATTAATAATTGTTATTAGACCGTGAATTGGAAGCAGTCAGTTTGGCTCCAAATCAATCAATAACCATTAATGGCCTTCTATATCTGATACAAGATTACATCACTGTGCTTATTGGAGCAAAGTTGAAATACTAGCTAGTTAGACATATCAGATTTTGCTCGCAGTAATAGAATCATTGATGCAATCAATAAGCCGTATTGAAATATGAACGCAAACCATCTGGAATAACAGTTTACTGAAGAAACTGACTTATACAGTAAGTGGAACGTTATTGCTTTGGTTGTGGGGAACGAGTGTACAATAATTATGATAGTCTTTGTAAATCGGATAACCAATAGGGATAAAACCATAGGGACGTTATAGAATCGCAACCAAACCCAAAATCAATAAATATCTCTGAAGATTAAAGCATAGTAAATAGGAAGGAAATTGAGCAGCAATAGAACCCTCTTTTTTTCGTCATAATTATAATCGTTGAATTTATAATTTTCAGTGAATAAACTCATTCCTTTGAAATATTATCTATAAACAATAATACTTGAACAAAGCTATACATGATTTTATAATATTAAGAATTGATGAATATTCCCTAATTAGAAAATTTTCAAAACAAGATTTGATATATTTTCAAAATTTTTATGAAATTTTTTTCAAACAAAATTTGACTTCTAATTTTCAAAATCTTTAAATTTTCCAAATCAAGATTGGATGAATTTTGATAATTTGGTGCCCAATAAATTGGCAGCATTCCCGAAAAATACAAGTTTGGAATTTCAATACTAACAGCTAGCGGCATGCCGCATTGCATCTGCATTTTATATATTTCCATAATATTAAGAATGCTGTGGTTGCTTTTTTGCTTTGGTCCTCACCGTGAAAGCAATATCCTACAAAGCTGAGGCGACTAAGTTCAAGTGTCAACCTATGGGATAGTATAGATATTGACTGGAGATGTGTTAATTGTATCATTCTTGTATAAATGCTATCCAGAAGGTTATATTGGAGAATTTCGATACATGAAAAATATCGAGAGTAAAAATAACTCTAGTAAAAACATCGATTGTTGAAAAATATTGATAATTTCGAGAGTTCAAAAAATATCGAGAGTAAAAATATCGAGAGTAAATATATTGAGAGTAAAAAGATTGAGAGTAAAAATATCGAGAATAAAAATATCTAGAGAAAAAATATTTAGAGTAAAAATATCGAGAATAAAAATATCTAGAGAAAAAATATTTAGAGTAAAAATATCTAGAATTAAAAAATATCGATAATTTCGAGAGTTCAAAAAATATCGAGAGTGAAAATAATCTGAGTGCTGAAAAAAACATCGAGAGTAAAAATGTCGAGTGTTGAAAAAAAACAAGAGTAAAAATATCGAGTGTTGAAAAATATCGAGAGTAAAAATATCGAGAGTAAAAATATCGAGAGTAAAAATATCGAGAGTAAAAATATCGAGAGTAAAAATATCGAGAGTAAAAATATCGAGAGTAAAAATATCGAGAGTAAAAATATCGAGAGTTGAAAAATATTGAGAGTAAAAATATCGAGTGTTGAAAAATATCGAGTGTTGAAAAATATCGATAGTGAAAATATCGAGAGTAAAAATATGGCATATTGCATGGGGTACAACAGTGTAAGTGCAAATAAATGGTATTAATACACCTTGGGTACCCATTGACCATATTTTTTATACCGGTACTAGCTTGTTTTTGTTATTGTTTTTAAATACAGCATTATAAAACATGTGATAGCTATAATAAGAATCATATAATTATTTATATATATATATATTATGTAATTATATATTGTGATAGAAAAAATAATTAATATTTTTTTTTGTATTAGAACACATATTTAGTTTTTAAAACAGCTAGTATATTCTTCTTCTTTTTATATATGTTATAGAACACGTTAAAGCTACAAATTTTGATAAATATTTTAATTCTAGAACATATTTTTTTGTTCTAGAACATTATTAGGAAAAAAATTATACAACCTTGGTACTCTCTATATTTTTCAACACTCGATATTTTTACTCTCGATATTTTTGCTCTCGATATTTTTACTCTCGATATTTTTCAACACTCGATATTTTTCACCATTACCATTCAGAGAGTTGGTGTTCTTAACCGTTAGAGCCGATCATGGTATTGGTTCTAATGCCGCTGTAATTAGTGGAACTTTAGTGGGACATTAAAGTTTCTGGCGAATCCTATGTGACTTCCAAAACCTGGAGACAGCCCATTCAGTGAGGACCTTGCCTTCTTCCCAGCTTGGGTTTTCGAAACTCTTCATCTGACCTATGGATTCATGATCCTTTTTTGCAGAAGTCATAGAAAAGCTCAATCCCCCCAGTTGGCCCAGGACTACCGGAATATCCTACTTGTGGTGGCTGCGTCTCAGGGTGCAGGGATTGCAACCTTACATGAGGGAAACCTCCCCCCCCCCCCCCATCGACCTCGCCCACCTGATCTCGCTGGAGGAATCCATGCTAATGCCAGCTTTCCATTCAGGAACCAGAACTGTAGTGTAACTTATGAAATATCGCCGGAGATAAATATTCGGTGAGTATGATCTGCTGATATGAGTTGTTTACGATTGAGCAATAGAAGCTGCCACAAAATCCAAACCTGAACCTGTTTGTGATTGGATATTTCTGAAAGATATCTTTGCAACTTCTGCTATTATATTGGATAAACCGGCTTTTTGAGCCGTGGTTAAATTATACTAATCATAATACATTTTTTCCTTATCTGTATAAAATAATGGAAAGTTAATTTTTTAATTTACTCGTATAAATAATTTTGTTAGTATTTTTCATATTTGTTGGTATTACTAAAATTTAACTAACATTTTAACGATGTTAACTATTTTAACTACTATAAAATAATATATATATATACATAATTTATAAGTGAACTAATTTACAATTTATATGCAACTAAAGACTACCTGTTCAGTAGAAGTGGAATAAATAGAAAGGTGAATGTCAGGGGTGAGTGGCTGAACCTATTAGCGCTACTGAAGAAGTCTGTTAGGCCGAAACGTACGTATAGCGCTGGTTCAACCCCCGGTGACGCCTTTCTCATTTTTTCAATTTCTGAACAACTTATTACAATATCATACAAAATTTATAAGTAAATTGATAAATATCTCGGATTAAATAATCCATTAATAAACCACGACATCTGTCCTTAATTACGGATTATCTTTAAGCACCAAATAAATATAAATCCAACTTAGATTACAAAAATAAAAATGGGATGCAGACTTGATTCTTAGCCAGGATATTTTAATATTTCAGTGAAAACAACATATGGTTCAAAGCCGTTAAACCATACAACATGTTTTCTGCTATATATGTTCTCTAACTCAGTGTTAACATACTAATATTAGCGCCATATTACCTGAACCCAGCTGTCAGCGACGAAATTGTAAAGTGGAGGGAACAAATATTACTTATATTTAGTATAAATTATATTTAACTAAACATAATTGTATGTTTCCCTTTGACCTGTTCATTTAAATATTTTACGTGTGTGTTTGTATGGCGAATGTGTGCAATTTTTCAAATTTTTAAACTATTGTTTGATAGATTCAGGTCGCTATACACTTACACTTATATAAAAACATCATCATATTTGCGTCGTTCGACAACCGGATAGCAGAAGAAAACAATATAAGAATTCGATATTCTGTAAGTGTATACAATACAAGTCGAAAAATGTTAATATTTTGGTTACTTTTAAATCTCATTTTTAACATTATTCTAACTTATGTTTCACATTTTATTATATATTGTCTTTATTATATTATAACGAATAAATAATTAAGTTCTTATTGTACCTTATTTCAATCTCATCCTCCGCACAAATAACAACATTCATAACTGAATTAAATATTGATATGGTAGTGGTTGTAGATCTGTGTTGGGTCTTCGCAGATTTGGCCGCTGTTTTACTCTAGTACACTCGAGGCTTGAAGCTGCCACTTTAGAGATAAGATATACACAATCGTATAGCAATGGTACATCCCGCAGTGACGTGTTGCACGTTATTGACACTTCTGAAAAATCTAATTCATTTAATCGGATCATTCTCCAATAATAATAATTTTACAATTTTTTAATCTCCCATATTATTTTATATTTGAATTCCACGCATTCTTTATTCATTGTTATCTCGTGTTAGGTTACTACTTACTAAATAATATAATATTAGGATATATTCGTTTCGTTGACCAAGTATAATACTAATGCTAATTAATTAACATTTTCCAGTATCGATCTATAGTCATATTTAAATCTTTACATATTTCCATTCTTTATATTAATTATTTTATTACAATGTATTATTATTATGTAATTGCTCTGCAATTTTTAAATAATATTTATTATATGGCTTTAGTAATCTCCATTGATTAGTGACTTTGTAAGTTTTACTATACAAATTTTGTTGTAGTCACTACGATTAAATGCATAAATGGATAAGAATTTCATCAATAATATCCCTATAAAATAAGATTTGAATATATTAAAGGGTTTAATTAAGCCTCCCTGTTTATTTATGTAAACCTCCCTCGCTACGCTCGGTCACTACATAAATACACTCTGGTGAGAAAGAACCCTGAAAAATATCCTTTTTACACAATGATATAAATCTAAATAGATAAATATTTCCTCAAAATCTCCTTGCATTTCGTTTGTATTGATCGCAATGTTGAATGTGATGCATCTGGAACATTATGGCTCTACGCTGCAATGTAATAAACAATGTTAATTATATTGTATTCTAAGTGTAGTATACTATACAGTCGTAATGCGTAATCTACTTCATGTTGCTGTGTTGCAGTGGTGATCAATAGTTTGTGCATCTAGAACTGTGATAATTAATAGTTAGCGCGTTAATTAAACACAGACACAAACATAATCAAAATACAGTATGAATGGGAAAATCTCTTAAGCTTATTAAACCAAAAGCCAGGGAATGTCTGTCCACCACCACGGGTGATCTTTCACAGTAAACCCTCCCACCAATAACTACTACTACTAGGTCGAGTGAGCTCGGGCAGTGGCAATGAAATCCTTCCAGGCTTCCCGATTCTCCATAGTTGTCGCAATTTCGTTTCTCCCAAGTTCAATAATATCCCTTTCAAGTTGATCTATATATGTTATGGCCGGTCGTCCACGACTACGCTTTCCTTGAGTTGGTTGCCTGAAAAGTAGATCTGGTATGACCTCGTCTTTACTTCTCCAACAGTGCCCACTGAATCTTAATCTGCGTTCACGGAGGGTGATTGATACAGGTGGTAGAGCACCATAGAGCTCGGCATTTGACATATGTTGTATCCAGCTAATGTTTAGGGCTCCCCTTAGTAGTCTTGTGTAGCAACCACTGTCCACTGTCCGAGTAATTTCCACTGTCCGAGTTCGCTCGACCTGGCAGTGGTACAGTAGTAGTAGACCAGAAGTGTAAATTCGCACCAAAACAATAAAATAATTTATATCTACACAAATTATAAGAAGCAATTAGAGAAATAAGCGCTGTAAACCACTAAGAAAGGAAACATTAAAAAATACATTCCATTGAATGCATTCACGTAAATGGAGCCCATTTTACGTTTTCATTATCCGATTTCAATAATAAATAAATAATATACGTATCAAAAGTCATATATAATAGCTTCAAATATATACTAATTAAGTCACTATTGCGTATTTGGCCTGTTTTAGTAACAATTGATTACCATTACTGTACCAGATGTCGTCGCGTTTAGACGAGGAGGTAAATTAGGTATAAACGAACGCTGGTTTTACCGGGGACAGGGAGTCAAAGAAGTTTCCTTTTTACTTATTTTGCCCGGATGTGTAGTATTTTCTTATACGGGCAATTTCTACAGAACTCAAAAGTCTTTGGCGGAGAAAGCTAACAAAGCGTATTTTTCCCTGGTAAAATATATGGCTGCCTTCCCTAATATGGGAGCAGAGGTTGTCTTTTTAATTCGCTGAGAAAGCTTATTTTGAGTTACAACAGCGAAATATGGGGGTTTCATACTGCGGTTGATGTTGAATTACTGCATAGGAGATTTCTGCGGACGCTACTAAAAGTTAAAAAAAGCACACCATTGTATATTATGGTTTATGGTGACACAGGTATTGTGCCCCTATGTATAAGTAGAAAAGTAGCCATCATTAAATACTGGTTGAAAAAAATTATTAAAATGAGCGATTGCAGACTTATAAAGCAGGCTTAAATAATGTTGAAAAGTAACAGTGACCATTCCAGTAATTGGGCTTCTGCTGTAAAGAATGTTCTTGATAGCCTGGGTGCAAGTGATGTCTGGGCCACCCAGCATGTTACTAATCCCAAGGTGTTCATTCGCAGGGTTGTGCGGACACTTCCCCCTGGACACCCCCCCCCCCCGGACAGCCCCCCCCCCGGACAGTCCTCCCCCCCGGACACTTCCCTCCCTGACACCTCCCCCCGGAGACTTCCCTCCCTGACACCTCCCCCCCCGGACACTTCCCTCCCTGACACTTTCCCCCCGGACACTTCCCCCCCAGACACTTCCCCCCCGGACACTTCCCCCCCGCACACTTCCCTTCCCTTCCCGTTCACTTCCTACTGGTATGCCCAGTCTATCGCAATTTGCGAATGCGATATTTACCACACAGGTACAGTATGGGTGCTAGCCATGTGTCTGTAGTTAACTTTAAAAACTTACTAGGAGCCAGATAACCGCAGATTATTACGAATATCGCTATTTACCTTTACAAAGCATTTCAGCTGCGCTCAGAACAGTTGAGCATGTTGAGCATTACACAAAATATCTAATTGAAATTAATGTCCAGCTAAGCGAAGGTACCACGTTTTATGTGCGCAACTATTATTCTAACTTGTATGCTTACGTAGCTGTTAGGTGTAGACAGGTAGGGGGCGCTGGTGTAGGTTGTTACTTGTGAGGTGTATTGTTGCATTATATACTATATAGCCTACTATATACGGCCTTTGAAGTGCATTTTTCCAGTTCATAAATGTCAACATTGGCATTAATTTGCATGTTGTGATTATATAATATAACTTTTAAAAAAAGTATTACCGTTCTAAACCATTCCGAAAACATAACTATGTCTCGTTCATTAACTAGGCCTAACTACCGGCAGACCGGTAGAGGCTAGCATAGTTTCGGAAATTGACGTCCGATAAGAGATATTTAATGGTTGATAAACTACTAATCCAGTGGTATTGTAAAGTATCTACTCTTGCTCAGGTGGCAGTCTGGTAGTAATTTGTATTGGCTCTACCGGTCAACCGGTAGTTAGTTAATCAATTTGGCAGGCATAATCGTCACCAAAATGTCGATATTCAAGTCACACAATGCAGGACTAATGAGCTAGCCAGAAGCTGCAGGTAGCTGCTGTATTAATGAATTTATATTTCGCGTGGATTTATTTGAATTAATACTGCTATTATTCGAAATATGACCCACATCATTTTGTTATAGATAAATCTAATGTCGAAATATTAGATGGGCCCCCTTATAAGTGAATGCATAGCTTTAGCTAGTTTAACCATGCAGGCTAAAGCTTTCCTATAAATTTTCGGTAGATTTCGAGAATTGTCCTCTTTCAGAACTATCCAATTTCGAGAAGAATTCAGCGTGGTATACCATCAAGTAATTCAATGAAATAAATATTATCATGGAAATATATGGCGTACAGATATAGGCGAGGATATATCATTAAAGTATGTCAGACTAGAAAGTTTTATTGCTGAGCCAATATTCGTAATATTCGTTGCTCATTCATAAGTTCGGCTCTTTTTGTACACTGTACACATGTTAAAACTACCATAAATATCAGTTATTATTGCATGTATATGTTATATGAATAATGCAGTCATTATGGTCGGAAATGTACTTTAGTCCAGCTGGCTTTCGTGTATAAAATTCGTCTACATAACCCTATTTCAGATACTGTGAATAGTGCTAGTAGCATGTTAGTAAATTTGGGTATTAAATCCGTTGGTGAAATATATCGCTATTCAATGTGTAGTTGACAGTCTAGAGTAAGCAGATCGTGCAATAGTATTAAGTGAAGAACTCATTATAGACCGTCATCTGTACTCTATGAATCGATTAAGTATTTTGTAGTTATGATATTTCTTGTGAATAATTTATATTTATACTTATATTGATTATAATAATTATTTTAACATAATTATATTATCACCAAAATTGTAGCATTACTCAACGCCGTTAGTATTAACAGCGAGTTGTTATTTAGCACTTTACAAATTTAGAGGGCATTACAGCATTGTATTGGCCTGTACATTTAGTATTGTATTTGGTGTTATTGTTTACATGGTAACCCATACGGCGTTAAGTAATGTCCACTAAGGGGACATCACAAGTTTAAGTATATATTCACTTGAGAGGAGGAGGGAACGCTACATTGTTATTATGGAAGATTCTCGAAAAAATTGTTCCCAACCTAACGAACACCAGCGCCGCTATTAAATATTACATAAGTGACAGACGTGGTCGTTTGTGTGTTATACCCCCTTTACATGGAATTGGTCGTGTGAGATCTCTATATGACGAGAGTTTTTGCGTAATGGGTCCTAAATTATTCAATTCTATACCCCGTCGTATACGTAATCTAACGGGATGTTCCATTGCAGCATTTAAGCGTCAACTGGATGGCTTTTTGAGTGCCATTCCAGATCAGCCAGTATTGGTTACACTGCTATGAGAAAAAATACCTCCAACTCCATTATTGATGCAGCATATTAACCCTATTAGTACCGGGCTATAAAATGTTGTACAAATACCGGGGGGGGGGGGGGGGGGGTCATATTGACCCCCCCCCCCCCCCTCTAAAATCTACAAATATTTACGAAAACGTCTGATTTTTTTGTTTGTACGTAGGTATCACTTTTCTGGATGCGACCGAAAAAATGTACTGGGGTGGTTGTATTGCAGCACCAAAATGACAAGTAGTGCACAATTTTCACAAAATTTGAAAGTTACATTTTCGACTAATTATTTTTCAATACAGGTTTTCTGGGGTGTAAAATACATTGGAAAATATTTAAAAATGATATGATTACTATAAATGGCTGTTTAGTCCTCTCTGCATAGGAAAAAAATGAAAAAAACAAGTAACCAGCACTTTTCAGTTAGAACACAAAATTTTTAACTCACTTATACGATGCTATAAATTCGTATTTTCAGGTTTTCGAGGGCGCTGATTCTAATGGAATACATTTCTAATATGCCAGATCATTGCTACTTGTATTTTTTCGGCGTAATTTGGTAAATTTTGGTGCTAGCACCAAATTTCGTACCCATCACCAAAAAGTACAAGTTTGCGATGTCCAGTGCTGTTTTTATTGATTCCATCGGATTCGGGACCCTCATAAACCCGTATAACGCAAGAAACAAGGTGATACTATCTACTGATCAATTTGCATATTTTCCAAAATTTGGTGCTGGCACAACAATTTTCAGTCACCGGCGAAAAATACAAGTTTGAGAACTCTTATGAAATTTTTACTGATTCCATTGAATTCAGAACCATCACAAACCCGTATAACGCAAGAAACAAGGTGACACAATCAATTGTTATATTTGATGGTTTTCAAAATTTGGTGCTAGCACCACATTTTTGCACCCTGTTCGCGCTTTTAAGACCTTTGGCAGTTTAACCCGCCAAATCTATATGTCTTCTAGGTTATAAATTGACTTTAGCCTATGACAAGTATTTGAGACAAATAAATCCAACATTAGCCGAAGCCAGTCTATGCGCGACCATTCACCCGCTGGATATACCCGGGAGACTGGATTCGGATGCTTTAATTTGATTGCGGTGCAGGCCTACCGTACTATTCGATTGATCGTTAATATATAATCTCTGACAAATATTATTCACTTTCGGGAAATATTAGCAGTTCTTTTAGGACGTGGCGCTCTATCTATATAAACAGAGCTATGACTTACACTAAACACAACGGGATGGCTTATAAATCACATAAGGCGCATTCTTTAGGAGATGCTTTGTTACGCGGACAAGCACATACAGACTATTGCACACCGCTGCACACTGAATTGCCGATAGTCACTGATTTTAATCATATATAAGGAGAATAGCAACCGACATTTGTAGGGCCTATAAAATAGCATTCAATTCACTACAAACCACGATAATATAAGTCGCAATTGCTATATGTAACCGGTCTCTCTAACCTTAGTGTATCAAGAAGATCGGGGTTTCTGATCGTTTATCGTTATTCTCCAAATAACAATATGTAAACAACTGATACAATTAATAACAAACAGTAAATAGCAGTAAATAATGTGCAATACAGCAGTAGGTACCGTACCGTACTGTACGGGTAACAGTTATGTGTTCTTATAATTAAAGCCGTTCTAATGCTGGAATAATTCAGAATAATTCCATAGCCGATGTTCTAGGCTCTGGAAAAACCAACACACTGAACCCTGTGAGCTGTTGCAGGTAGCTTTCAACACAAAGAGGAAAAGCTCTCATTGGCAGAGCTCCATATTCCACAGATTCCACGAATGTCTAAATGCCGAACTATTCGGGTTTTTGCAGCCCTTAGCCAACACACAGGATGAATCACTCTGCTTGGTTGACCTTGCTCTGGTTGGTTGATCGAACAGAACAAAGAGGCCATACGTACAGCAAATCAGCCAATCAGCCGGTAGCTTGCATCATTTGAGTTAGGGAGTTTTTCTTTAGAGTATTTGAGCGCATTGAGGGAAACTGGATTGCGAAGCAAAAGGGCCAGTTATATCCCACAAAAGCTTTTACACCGCTCCCAGAAAATGGGATTTAATTCTATAAAATATAAAAAATCACAGTTTCTAAAATATAAAAATACTCTAAACAGTTAGTCTTTCTTGCGTGGACGGCGTTTACGCAGTTTTTTAAAGCTAGCAAGAGTCCTTTTCTCTTTGGGGGGAGCCACTTTACTAGGAGGGCTATAACTCCTGGGTGAAGGGTGCAATATGATTGCATCAGAAGGTGTAGGATTATGGTCGGGGTATCCGCCGTTTCGATATGCTTCTCCTCGAGCTGATTTTCCTCCGCTCGTAGCTGGATACGTTCATCCAAAAACTCTCGCAGAGAATAGGGTCGTCCAAGTTCGATAACTTCTTAGAGATTCTGGATTTCCCGATCGAACTGAGATAAAGTTACTTTGTTTACCGCTTGGACTTGCTAGTGCAATTTACGTTTATCTGAACAAGCGTAAGTTCCTTTTCTGATCTTTGTAGAATAGCGTCTAACTCATTTGGTACAACGCTCTCCGCCACTTTGGTGACAGGTTATATCGTGTTAAGCCGGGACGATGGTAAGGGTTAAACGGCGATATTAAATGTCCGCGTCCCAATCCGGCTAGGTAGGATGGGCTAATAGCTAGGAAGCCCACAACCGGGGTGCCACCGACTAATTGTTCAGGTAACACTAGATCTTTGAACAGTGAGTACAGCTCGGGAGGATCCGTCATACTAATAGGATCAAGAGTCTGAGGTCTCACTAGGGAATGAGGAGGTCTGATCGAGTATTCCGAAACTCTGATCATTGGTTTATTTAAGGATTGTCTGAGTCGAACGAGCGTAGGTGATACGTCAAACAAATTTCGCTCGAAACTCCCGCAAGTATAGCGAGTAAAACCGTGTTTAGTGCAACGTCTCCGCGGATGTTTAGGTCTTTCCGTTTGTTGGTTGGGTCTAGGGCATTCATCGCAATAATACCAAAGACGCACGTCTTGTAGGGGAAACGCGAGTGATCTTTCTCCAGCTTACAATATTCCTCCATCTGTTCGAAGCTATCCGGTACAACAGGTAGCGGTCGATCGGCGGTAAGATACATCATAGTGGAATAGAGCCGTTTGAGTTCTACCATGCGGTCATGATATATACCTTGAGGATATCGAGTTTCTAGATTCTGTTGACTGGTAATATCGAGATATGTTTCTCTCAAGAATTCCAGATATTTTGGTGAAGTCGCTGCGTTTATCCGGCTCTTCAACATCTTCACTTTCGAGTCGGTTTCGAATAGAATTTTCGTGTTCGAGTCTCAGTTTATCGTTCCGCTTCCGCTGGGTATGATATTTAAATAAAACCATTTCCCTTTTGGTGTCTATATCGTTCGTATCGTGTAGGTCGATAGGATGACCAGTAGTTAAGAAGTCCATATACGTACCATTTACGACGCGCACAGCGAGCGGTGAATTTTCTACAGTCCAACCCACGCGCAAGTTGCTCCCGGGACATTGGTGGTTAGATATAACGACCATCGTCCTCCGTAGTAGTTGGACCAGCGTCGCCGCGTATCAAGCTATCAACAAACGCTTGTAAAGGTAGAGTATATCGCTCCCTGATACCAAGATCATCTTCTATCAACTCAATCATATCTGCTATATAAGTTTATCCATATTATAATGAGTTTATATTTAGGCGAGCGGGCGTCGCTGCCTACCCCTCTCTGCCCCCGGACAGTGCGAGATCCTCAGCGCTGGTGTACTTTCGCCGATGTGCCTATCGCCAACGTCGTAGCTGCACAACGACTACAACTACCAGCACGAGTCACTCCACCGTCCGTCCCAAAGGCTTAGATATACTTCAGGTTCTTACTGGAGAGTTAGGGCTACTTTCACAATTGCGACTCGCTACTGTAAACACACCTTAGTAGTAACATTCACCTACAAACGCACAAATTCCACGTAACTGTCACAAATGGTACACATTCTATCACACATTCGGGTCATTTGTCCGTTAGTCAAGTGCCTTCCAGAATGTCACGTTGTTATTATGTATCCTTGGATACTAGCGGTGTGCTATTTATTCCATATGCTATTCAATGAGCAAGCTTTTTATTGTTCTGTTAACTCGCTTCTAATTCTAGAGTGGTTGTTGCTATGGTGACATTATGGAAAGCTAGCGGTAGAATTAGGGTAATTCCCATGCATACAGATCTGGGATGCTATTTAATAGTAAGTCTTTAATGGTCAATATCATCTTTATATATGATTTTATGAATTTTATCGGCTATTGACTATATATTGGAGATTCTCGCACACTAATACACTTAATAGGGTGAATCTCCGCTCCCATGATCTATTAATTAATGGAATTTTGGGAATGTTATAATTTGTACAAAATGACAATTTATCAAATTCATGGAAGAGATGAATTAGCATTTATTCCCGTAAATTTTATTATTTAATATTAAAATAGACACAATTTTATTCCAGAACATATCTGGGGACTGGGATCCTTGATTCTAGGGATTTGTCTTTTTAAGAATATCGGTAAGTGCTACGATATCTTAATAGACTAGAATTTTAAAGGATCTAAAATTTGACAGATTTTAAAAATATTAATAATTAATATTTAGGATGGGCACCGGTTTATTCCAGAACATGCCTGGGGACGTTAACCACTGATTCTAAATTTTGTCTTTCAAGTATATCGGTGGGTGCCGCGATATCTTAATCGACTAGAATTACAGATGGTCAAAGGGTTTAACAGATTTATTTTGCGTTTTACGCTACTGTTAAAGGGACATCACGCTACTATATGTATTATTTAATATACGGTATGAGAGCAATATCGCACGAAGCAATGTCAGTGTGAAGAGGCAAGTCGTTTCCAAGGTCTACCCAGAGCTTGGTTTAGCCGAGACACGAGGATCTGAACTTTGCATTCCTAATACTCTGCCTACCAATAATACTTGAAGATAGTAGGAGCTTTATTGTACTTTAATAAGTACGGATATTTCATCTTACTGTAGTTACGTATTTATAATATGATATGGACAGTAAGGAAAGAGAAAAAGAATTATTTCTCGCCGTCGCACTAAATATATAATATATAAGTAATTAAGTAATAAACACTAATATATTGCACTAATCTACTAAATAATCGCTAAATAACATTTGACTAAATAAAATTAAAGAAAACGATTATAATAAAATTACATAATAATACATACATAATATAAAATAATAAAATAAATATAAAATAATATAGTCACACACCCACTCCGTATGTTGTTACGTTATGGAGTCCCTAGATATTTGTTGGATTAGGGAGGTGGTCGTGGGAAGAGTATCTTGCCTTCCATAGTTTCCGGACAGTTTTCGGTCTCTTTCCAGTAAACATAAACGACCAGCTGGGCGATTTAGTGGTTGTGTTACTTTCTCCGCTCCCTTGGCCTGTCTAATCTCAGCCGGGTTAAGGTGGGGAGGCCATTCATCTTCTTTACTTAGGAAGTCGGGTTCACCTAACCAGTCTGGAGTATCTGTCAGTTCTTGAGGAGTTGCTCCTCTGGAGGCGATGTCGGCTAGATTAATCGTCTCGGGGCAATGTCTCCATTGATCTACATTGGAGTTGATGTCGTCATTATCTGAGGAGTATGGTCTTCCCTCAGTTGGATCGTCTAACTCACTGCTCTCATCTTCCCATTCTCTTACTTGATATACCTGATCTTTCGGTAATCTTTCCATGAGAGTTATACAGGAAGGGCCAGTAAAGTACCAACCCACTCTAGTTCTTCCCGCATAAGCTTGTAGTGGTTGCGGTTGAGCAGGCCGTTTCTCCAATGTCTCGAGCGCTTCATGCGCATTTTGACCGATGAGTATTTGGACTCCAGGGTAATCGGTGTTGAATCTAGGTATCTCATGCTGCTGGGTGAAATCATCCTCATCCCAGTTATAAGGTTCCACTTGGCTGGTAGCGAAGTTCTTTATCGCTACCATTTTTACTGACCTTATGCTGTGTTCTCCTAGTTCATCCTGGGGGGTGGACAACGCGCCTACATAATAATCCGCTATTACGGTAGATTTCCAAACCTGCATAATTCCTGACATGTTTAGCTTAGTTCGGAACTTGGGTTGTCCAGCAAAGATGTCTTCGGCTAGTTCTTTGTCGATGAATGTTCCTGTGCTACCGGAGTCAAGGAGGGCGTTCACTATATAACTCCTTTTAGGTCCGTGGACCCTTAACTGTACTACAGGAAATGCTCGGATTCCTACATTGGAAGTTGGCGCTTTCCAAGATGGTTGTCGATCAGAAGTAGTTAGGGGGAGCTCACTGTCGGTTTCCTTCTCATACGTAAGTGCTCGATACACTGCGGTATTTATTAAGTAACAGGATTCGTTTTCGTCTGAGAATTCGTCCGTATAGAATCCTTCCATTTCAAAACTTTGGTCAGAGAATTCGTCCGTATAGAATCCTTCCATCTCAGAACTTTGGTCAGTGTCGTTCACATCACTGAATTGGACATGTAGTTCGGACTCACTTACCTGACTCAGGCTGTTTCTTTCGAATTCCGTGTGCAACAAAATATGATGTTTCGCGCCGCACTTCGCACACCTTGCGTCGGAGTAACAGGTTCGCCGTTGGTGTCCTCGTCTGAGACAATTATAACACAACCGCTTATCCCACATGACTTCACGTCTATCCTTTAATGATTTCTTTAGGAATTCATTACACGCATTTAAACGGTGGGGCCCGTCACACAGCACACATTTTGGTTTGATGTTACTTACCTTACTTTGGGTAACGTTGTGCACACTCGTTCTTTCCTCGGGCTTTCTTACATGAATTCTCTTAGGAGACGTAGGAGGAGTTTTTCTTACCTGTTCTCTCCTGTAATTGGTTCGAGACTTGAATTTACTTACGTCTTTATGCGTTTTATTGACATAATAAGATCTTTCAGTGTCTTTCCCGCTGTCTTCTTCTTGAGAAGCCTGGCTTTTGCCGTCGTCTGTATAACACACTGGTGTTACTTTTCTCCTAGAAACGGGTTTCTCACTTACCTTGTTTTCCGGTGTCTTCTCTCTGGACTGCCTTAGGAGCTGTAATTTCACTTCTCCATCTAAGAATGACATGAGATCAGCCATGGTAGGGTCTCGTCGTTGTTGTTCCATCATATATAACACTTTCTTGTCCCAGCGTGTACCTACTCCACCCTTGGGCAAAGTAGATGCTAAGGCTCCTACAACCATAGAATTCTGGTATTCATGAGACTTACCTAACCAATCTAGTTGTCTACAGATCTCCTGAATCTCGTCGGAAAACTCTATTATCCCGCTGCTAATGAACTTTCGGGGCGCTACTAATTTTGCATACAAATATTTAGCTATGTTATTCCTATTACCATACCTGATGTTTAGGGTATCCCAAACTTGTCTTAATCCATCTGGATGTCCAATAAACTTTAACGCCATTAACTTGGGAGATCCTTCCAAGCACTCGATGAGGAATCTAAGTTTTTCTCCGTTAGATAGCACAGAGTTCTGTATGTTATCTTTGTAATATTCATTAAAAGGTAACCATTTCATCTCATCTCCATTGAACTTGATGATCTCTCCCACCTTTACCGCTTCACGGGCTTCGGTTCTAGCCATTTGACGCGTAAAACTTTCTTGGGCCATCGTGTTATTTAATATTGAGTTATCGGTATATAAATTTCTCGGATTATTATCAAGTCTAGATGGAATATCATTGTCAACAAGTTTATAATTACCCTTAATAGGGTTCACTATAGGAGTTTCTACTTCACTAGCAGTATAGATGCGTGTAGGCTCCACACCTTGCGCATGAAATACTTCAGACCTAACAGGTTGACACATTGTTACAGGGGGTGGTGGTATACCCTTTTGGAGATTTACTAGTTTGTCGCGTTCTAACGCAATACTTTGCTGCACTTCTTGCAACTCTAACCTACCCTCTCTAATTGTTCCCTTTAACTGCTGCACAGTCTCCCCCATCTCCTGGACCTGCTGAGAGGAGCAAGAACGGTGTTCCCTCAGCTGCCCGAGCAGGAGACCCATCTCCCGTCGTCCCTCATCTACCCACTCGACCGCCGAAGCGGGAGGCGCCAACGTTGTAGCGGGCGGACGAGGGACAACGGGCGACAAATCATTAATATTTCGCTCGGAGTCCAGGACATGAACATTTTCTGGGGCGGTTCTGTGGGGCACAGGTAGCTTAGTGCTGTGCAGAGGGAATTTAGAGGTAGGTTCAGGGAGTACAGGTGTCTCTATCACCAAAGGGGTGATTTCCAGAACAGGCCTAATTATTTCAGGCTCATCTACTATAGTAGGGAGTCTTTCTATTTTAATTTGGTCTGTGGGTTCTGTACTACCTAAGTCTACACTATCCAGTTGCATTCTCACCTCAGGAGGTAACGTCCGCTTGAGCATCCGTCTACGTCCGCTTGAACGAGATTTATTACCTCTACCTTCGGGATCTCTCATATCACCTTCATCGGAGGAGGCAAATCCCTGTCTTCTGGAAGTATATCGACTCAGTAACCGTATCTGAGTTGCAACTATAGCTGTCCTTTGTTTCTTCAAGTATTCTTGTTCCGCCTGAAGTTTTTCCAGCTCTAGTTGGGTGGTCTCTTCAGATGCTCTTAGTTCTGCTTCTGCCACTGCTATCTTTCTTTCTGCCGCTTTTCCATCTGCTTCTGCCGCTGCCACTGCCACTTTTCTTTCCGCTTCTATTGCTGCAGCTGCCGCTTTTCTTTCCGCTTCTACTTGCCGTTGCTTTAATTGTCTATCCTTAACTAGCCTAGGGTCTGACACTACTACTGAAGGGATGATCTTTCTTACAGTAGGAGGTGAATTGAACTTCGGTCTCTCACGTTCCACACTCCGGTCTGGGTCACAGATGGTTGTATCTAGGAGACTGTCTGACAGGTTTTGCTTTGTGTCAGACATGTTTGTTTGTACAGTTGAATGCCTACTGCTATATTACAGTTAAAGCAAGTCTAGTAATTCAGTATCAACTGTTAGCCTAGTAATTAATTACCAATAATGTTACTCAGTGTAACGTGATATATATATAATATATTAGAATACCGGTGTGCTTATAGTATATATATAAGTATTATTACAGACTAGATTTGTCACAGAATACCGGTATATAATTCCAGCACAAATATATATAAATATATAATAGGCCTATCGTGAATACCGGTATACAGCTTACACTTATAGTATATATAAGTATAATTATGGACTAGAATTAATTACAGAATACCGGTATAATTTCAGCCTAAATTTATAGAAATAAATATAATAAGCCTATTGTAAATAACCGGTATTTTTAGAATAATCGAATTTCTGAAATTTTAGGGGTTACTTGGTTACTTTGCTTTACTTGATTACCATTATTTAAGCAGTAGTCCAACTGATATTTAGACCTAATTGTTGTATGGCAGGCCTACTATTTATAAATCGTTTGAGTTGATTTATAATATATATACCCGTTAAAATGGGTTTTGTCAATATTTGAAATAAATGTTATTATTTCTGGGGGGAGTCACTACACAGAAGCTGTGCGCTCTCAGTGGAGTGCTACTTGTTGGACACTAAAACAAATAATTCTAATTTACCTAAGTTACTTAATACTACAAATTACGTACAATTCTGGGTGAGATTACAATCTCTAAATAAACACAAAAATTACAAGAACGAATTTTTAGGGTAATTTTACAAGAAGTCTACAAACCAGCCTAACAAAGGGTTAGAATATCTGGTTATTACAACGGACAGGGTACTACGGTATTTGAAAATAACAAGCAGTAGTAAATATATTGCGTTGTCCAGATAGAAAAAATACCACCATCTGACGACTTATAGCCGTATCGCTATAAGTACTACGTTATGTATCACGGAGTGTTTCTACCTAGAAGTTAATTACCGCGGTCTACCAGAACCAACGTGCCTATTAACCACTTTACAACACAAATATACTGCCTACACACTAATCACCTTCGGAAAGCACTGTACACTAAACCCTAAATTAGGTACAAGTACTTATACAATAAATAATCAGTAGTTAAAAATACTTGAACAGCTAAAAGAACCACGGTATCTGCTGGAGTGACCGGGGCACAAAATCACCAGTCTTTACCTACGCCAAGCAGCCCTGATGTAGTACCGGGGTTAGTTTAACTATAACGGTATATATAACAAGCACAATTACTGTAGGAATAAACTTGGGGATATGAATGTTGCAAATAATCGCATAAACTCTGAATAATAAATATTACGCTACGCATACAGACTACTCAAACAAAATGCAGACCAAATACTGACAGACTACTATCAAGCCTAAACAAACTACGGTATATGCAGACTCCGAAATGGTTAGTTAGTATGCGTTCTAACCAAGTAGTACGACTTATTCTTTCGAGGGGGTTTACCTCACAGCTCTGGAAGCCCCTACGTTCCCAACTGGCACTTTATCGGACATACACTCTACACACACCGAAATCTCTTCAGACCTAATAACAGCCAGGCAAAATCCAGCCTACAATTATCTAAATAAGAAATATTACGCTACCCGTACAGACTACACAAACAAAGTACAGACCAAACGCTGGCAGACTACTATCAAGCCTAAATAAACTACAGTATATGCAGACTCCGAAATGGTTAGTTAGTATGCGTTCTAACCGAGTAGTACGACTTATTCTTTCGAGGGGGTTTACCTCACAGCACTGGAAGCCCCTACTTTCCTAACTAGTACTTTTTCGGACATACGCTCTACACACACTACAGTCCCTTCAAACTTAACAACAGTCAGACAACAGTCCAGCCTACAAATTATCTGTACAATCTGGGAAGGCTTACACGTCTTCTGCTCAATATTAACCTACAAGTAAATAAAACTGACAGAAATAAGTAAGCTCCAAAAGAAACAAGGGGTGTACAGTCCCTAATCTCTTAAACAGCCTACTGGTATACAATTTCACAATCGAATAATACTGCTGTACCTGTACTGCTGTAGGTACCGGTCCGGGTGGTTAGGTAGTCAGGCCTACTAGGTACCGGTTGTCCGGTACTTCAGCGTTATTGCCTACTGCAATACAGAAGCTATATCTGTTATTGTTCTTACCAGAACAATTATAGAATTATATTCCCTAAATGCCGTGGATTTTCAAAATTTTATTTTATTCGAATTAACTTTGTAAAGATTGCTTTGAGTTCTCATTAGCATTGGTTCTATCTATTGTGCACCCATCGGTCAAGTGGTTCAGTAGCTCAGTTGGTAGAGCGTTGGAAATTATATGTGTAGTAGGTATCGAGTTCGAATCCTAGTAAGTGCGAATTATTTTTTGTGCAGAATTTCAACTCATTTAAATTAACCGCTACAAATTAATTGCATTTGTCTGTACCAATAAGGCTGTAGTTATTTGATTGTAACCAATGTCGTGCAAGTTATATATTAGCTGGACCAATAGCTATCTTTAAAACCCTGTTAGAACCTATAGAACAATCGAGAATTTTCTCGATTGATTGCGGCACAAATTTAGTATATAAAGGTGCGATTTGTTCATTAGTTATCACATCTTATATCTCAATCTTTCACAGATTATCTTATCAATATTCTGTCGTGCTTAGTTTATTCTCAGATTACATTGTATTATAATTGTGTCTTCTGTAATAAAGTCAGAATATTCTCTCAGCTTTTCTGTTTTACTATGAATTCACTACGGTGAACAAACTCAGGGACAGGATGGCCGGGATGTAGACGAGAGACAACCCGCAATACCATTTAAAGTTATTCGCCCATCGCCTGAAAGGTTAGACAGCGTTCGATCCTTGCTACCTAAGTATAAGACCAAAAGATCAAAAGGTAGACGTAGTGACACGCTGCAAGCCTAAAATTACATCATAGGGACTGTACTGTCTTGATTCAGGAAAACCCACAGTAGACCTTCACATTCCTACGGGGGGGGGGAGGGAGAGAGAGCAGATACTAGTACGCAGATAGGACGTAGGCACACCGGTACAAGGCATACACATTGGTTAGGGTGCAGCAAACTGTACGCTTAACTCTTGCTAAGTACAGGTGTGTGTGCGACTATTTGCAGTACGACAGTGTCCATTACATCAGAACTTGTAGGCTAGGGGGGTTGCTGTGTTTTCACCTGAATTGGGATTGTACCGTTCAGGCGGTAGGGCAGTTTACGCTAGGCGCAAATAAATTGAGGCTATCAGGGATATACTAACATCTACCGTGTCCCCGCCAACGCCCTAATAGGAAGTTACCCGGACTACCTGGGTGACTAAAATTCTAGATAGGAGCCAGGATAGCTATTAGTACCTGTACGCCTACAGTAGTAAACTAACACATCTCTTCTTAGTATCAGGGACCTGGTACCTAAAATTGCCGAATTCTGGGCGTAGTATTAACCTTATGCCTGAATTTGAGTCCTGGAAATACGCAAGAGGGGAAGGAACCTTACCATTCGTGAGTATTGGACCTACAAGTTACAAAATTAGAATATTCGTAAAATGCACACCGTACCCAGTAATTATATATGTGAAGGAGCAAAACTGTTTTGACCGTTCAGAATTAACACACGCGCGTTAGAAATTATTTACACCTCGAAATATATAAAATTAACTTTGTCCGTACTGTGCTTTGCCCGCTAGTTAGACATCTCCAAATCTGCTCTATACCTAGCTAGCGTCCCTTTGCCCAACCATATAAATCACACCGCGGCAAAGTATACGAGCCCCTTAGTCCGTCAGTGAGTCAGCCTGATTTTAGGATTTGCTGCGCGGGATTTGTTTTACCGAAGTTTGTCTGCTCGTAGACTGTTTTCTGCCTCACCGGTTATAAGAGATCGATACTGCAATATATTCGCTTACTTAGGGTTTACTGTTTTGGTGAAGAGGTCGGATTTATGATTTGATTTACAAACTTTACAGTAGGATATTGCAGGTATTGTTACCGTCTCTTCCGATAGTAGGAATAGGCGTATCTCTTCAATTAGTAGGAATGTGTTTTACTGAACTACGGTTCGGTAGGACTAAAGTTATTTGAAAATTTTGTATTTTGAGGTAAAAATTTATATTTGATTAGCTAAGTGCTAATTTTTTGAAATAAAATTTGATTTGAACCGCGTGTAAAATATTTTTGGAATTGAATACCGGTGTTTAAAAGGGTTTAAATACCATATTGTACCGGTACAAAATTTTCGTAAAGTAAAACCTAACTCTTTTGTTTTTCAGGATTCAGAACTCATTTCTAGACTGTAACGGGAGCAAGACCGTGTTTAGCAAGTTTGGGAGATAGATAACTCAACAACTTTGGTTGGGAAAATCGCGTTTCGTCCGCAACGTTAAAAACGGAAAGGTTCACGTTCGGTTTGTATCTGGGAATCTGTTTTTCTGGAGAATTATTGGAGTGGGTGAGTTCGAAAAGTTGCATAAATAAGTTAGGCATTACCGTATTAGTTAAAATTATTGTGGGTTCCACTGTCTCAAGTATTTATGCATTCCGTACGATTTCTTTGTTCATTGCTGAATTAGTCCGTATTATTGTATTTAATTTACCTTTTGATAACGCATATCGTTATCCGATTTATTTGTTGTAAAATTGGCCGCTAGGCTAATTTTATTATATACTTATTCCGTGACATTTATTTGCTGTAAAATTGGCCGTTTAGGCTAATTTTATCCATCTGCTATAAAATCGGCCGGTAGGTTAATTTTATAAGACTGTAATTAGTACCGTTTTGTATAAATACGGTAAAACTCGATACTTTGACACTCACTTTACTTGACTTACAACTACCGAAATGAGTGACAAACAAGACTATACGAAGAACACACAAACCGACTATGACTCGTGTGACGGAGATAAGTCAGCAGCGGAAGAACAACAGGGGAAGACTCGCGAGCCTACCGAACCTACACCGTGTGCGTCACCAGTACATCCAACGGGAGTACCGGATGCCGTAGTACGAGGCGACGGCAGGACCGAGAACTTTCTAACTGTTCCGCAACCTAGATATAGGGAAACGGAAATGGTAAGTTCAGCAGGAAGCACAGAAAGTGTGGTTAGAAGCGTCGGTGGATACATGGCGCATATTACCAGGAGTATTGGAGAAGGCCAACGCATATTAGACGGGTTGACCGCTCCGATGTCTCGATTCGAGTTCTACACCCTCCAGGTTAGAGTACAGAGTAAAGTATATAAGTCCGTAGATAATCTAGTTGGCCTACAAGATCTAGCTAGACAGAGACAGGACATGGATACTCAACTTAGAATCCTCGAGAAACTAATGATCACTAGAGAGAAACTGATTCAGTTTAAGTCGACGATTAGACAGATACAACAGGAACAAGCGGACCAGTTGTTAGGTGAGTCAGTTTCGGACGAATTATTGCAACCCGAGGAAGAACAGGAACTGTACCGACTGGATGGACAATTGAAACATCTGACGGACCACTTACGTATGTGCGGCGAAGACGTCGGCGATTTGGAAACCGTGCCGGAATATACGAAAGAAACTTCACCCGTACGAATTGAATCGGCACCGGGAATACTGGACCAATCGTTGGTAAGTATTCGTAGCGAAATCTGCGAGAGAAGTATAGTCACGTCAGAAGTTGCTCGACAACAGCAAGAATTCCACCGACAACGACAAGAAATGGAAGAACAAGCTCAACTTCTAGTGATGCAAGCAGCAGTAGAGGAAGAGAAGCTACGCGTTGCGAATATAGCAAGAATCTCTCATCTACAGGAACAAGCTGAATTAGAAGCAGCTGAAGTAGAAAGGTTAGAGTTAGACATTGCCCGACAAGCGGCAGCGGCAGCGGCAGAGTCAGAGCGACAAGCGGCAGCGGCAGCGGCAGAGTCAGAGCGACAAGCGGCAGCGGCAGCGGCAGAGTCAGAGCGACAAGCGGCAGCGGCAGCGGCGGAATTAGAACGAGACAGGTTAGTTTCGGAAGCACGGGCCGAAATGAAAACACGGCAAATAAAGGCTCAATCCGCTATACGACAAGCAGAATTTGAGGCGCAACAACGACAAACGGAACAACGAGAGAAGACAGCTAAACTTCATTTCGAACTTGAGAAGAAGGCGAGAGAATTAGCGAACGCTGAGGAAGATCTGGATCAAAGGGCCCGCGATCGATCGATGAGATCTCGTGACGGACATGATTTGGACCAGTTAGAGGTAAGACATCGCCAAATTCAGGAACGGAAGAAGGAAGGAAGCGTAGGAGCACCCGGACGGGAACGACAATTAGTAAAGGACGTGTGTCAACGATTCCCACAGGTAACTCATATGTTTGCACCGGTTACGACAAAGGAACCTGTTTCGATTGCGGGTAGTAGTGATATTTCTCCTATCCATGGTGTGACGGAACACAGGTTTGTTATTCCGGACAAGTTTATACCTTCAAGAGCAACGTCGTCGCCCATTCCGAAAGTCAAGGTAAGTAACCCACCGATTACGGATCGTAGTAGTTTATTGACCGGACCTGCGCTACTGACGACAAAACAGGTGAGTCCACCGTCGACACCTAAACCCGTTACACACTACGCTTACCCAATGACGTTTCGACCAACAAGGCCTTTGGATTCAAATGCTGTCATTCGCCCACCGTTCAACCAATTTACATCGCAATCTACGACTTCGAGGAAGACTTGTGAGCCTACCGAACAACGGAGAACAGAGACGCGACCGTTCAACCAATTTACATCGCAATCTACGACTTCGAGGAAGACTTGTGAGCCTACCGAACAACGGAGAACAGAGACGCGACCGTTCAACCAATTTACATCGCAATCTACGACTTCGAGGAAGACTTGTGAGCCTACCGAACAACGGAAGCGAGACGATGTTCCGAAACGAACCGTTAGAATTAGTACGACGCAACGGACGCGAGCACGTCGACCACCATATCCAGATGATAGTAGTACTTCGAGCGAATCGGATTACCCGAAACGCGAGGTATTTAGAACGGGGGCGGCCGATGAATATAAACGCGAGCGTTCAGACAACTCTTTTGCAGATAATCCTCCACAGAATACACCAACACAGAAGGCGTTACAACCAACGGACGCAATTAGTACACAACAGTTCGCCGACATTCTGCGACCAGTTGTCAATAAGTTGGCTCAGATCGAGGAGCGTCTGGAGGAAGTTCAAACCGACAGTTCGAGAAATTCCGAATTCGAACACAATAGACACCAGAAGGAACCACAAAGACCGGTACCTTCAAACCCCACATCGTATCAGGGAAAAGCGCCAAGAAGGGATATCAACCAAGTTACCAACCAAGGACGCGAAACTCTGAACGTTGCCGAGGAGATAGCGAAATTCGCAGCCAGACAGGGATTGCCGGTACAACAACCACCGAAGTTTTCCGGTAGCTCAAAACACTGGCATACCTTCGTAGACTATATCGAATCCCAGATCGCCGTGTGCGCCTTTACATCACGGGAGAAGTTCAATTACCTGCTCCAAACGTTGTCAGGAGAACCTAAACGTTTGGCGGAGACCTTCGTCGGTGTACCGGACGCTTTCGAACTAGCGTACGATCGTTTGACTTCGATATACGGAGGTACAGTGAGTATGGCCAGGTCAGTAATAGAGGAACTCTGTAAGGGAGGGGCTATCACTAAACCCGTCGACTTACTAAAACTGGCTGACGAGATTAAGAACGCTATCACTACCTTAAGATCAATTGGACAACTTGATTACGGGAATACCCCTACAGTTCTATTAAAGATAATAGGACGACTCCACCATCGACTCCGTCGGGAGTGGAGGAAGGTCGAATACCAGTGAGAGGAGCGGGGAGGATTCTTAAAATTAGAAGATGTGTACCTTTTAATATCCAGGGAGGCGGTAGTAGAAACTCGATCTAACTATACCGACCAGCACATCGTGGCAGAAGGGATCACACTGCCATCCTCCAACCGACAAAAACCCCAGACAACATCCACAAAGACGGCCACTTACGCCACACCGACGGAATCACGACAATTCTCAGACGGTAATAGAGTATCTGCGCCCATTGGGACGAAACAGACGAGACAGCAACTCAGCACAGACTTCAACGGCTGCCAATACTGCGAACATCTAGGTAAGCGGTATATTGGTCACAAGTTACGAGGTTGTCGACAATTTCGCGAGTTGAACTCGGAAGAACGACGGCTGCAGATACGGCCACTGGACTCTTGTTGGCGGTGTACGCGACACGGACACGTCCGTAAGGATTGCCCAAATACCGACACTTGTCCATCCTGTGGACGCAACCACGACGGTCTGCTCCACACAGACAGCCACACGCCGACGAAACGCTTCGCCAGGGAACACCCGGAAGCAGCAGCGAGATGTGATGCGGCTTACCGAAAACGAGAATCGAAAACAACTCCAACCTTCGTGACCCATATTGAGGATTGCTTCTCAGAACAATCCGGATCGTCGGACGAAGAATCAGAAGACGACGATGTATATTCCAATGGAGACGAACAACCGTCGATCGCGCTTCTAACCACTGACCAACTGAAGGGATTCAGTGTAATCCCGATTAAGATCACTGGCACAAAGGGGAGTAAGAGGATTTACGCGATTCTAGACTCAGCCTCATCTCACAGTTACGTGGATGAAAAGATAGCTGACGTCGTAACGGATCTCAGACAAGGTAAACACGTCAGTTATACAGTAAGTAGTATGCACGGCCAGCGTGCAATACCAGTGACACGAGTTAAGTTGGACTTAGACTCTCTTCTTCCAAAATCGCAACACAGCGAGAGGGAGAGGTCTTTGTTGCCCTTTAGAGATCTAACCTTTGCGGCCACGAAGGACTTTAGTAACCTACTAGGTCCAGTGCCGGAACAATCTCTGGAGGACCGTAAGTATTTCAGACACCTTGGTGTACCCGAATGTCCTGTCAATTATAGATCGGTAGCAATGCTGATCGGGACGGACCAATTCAACCTATATCAGGTGTGGGAAACCAGACCATCGGCAGTTGTAGCAGGAAACGCATACGCCTGCAGAACGCCGATAGGGTGGTATACTCGAGCGCCTGTGCGCACACTAGACGTAAGTGACGAGGAAGACGATGTACAGAGTACATGCAGTTTATTAACTACAAACTCAATTCATTCCTTTTCACACGACGTGAACCATACTACGCTACAGTCGACAAAACATGACAGACGTGTAACTAGTATGATAAGTCACAAGGAGCAGCTAACCCACAAGGTGAGTTTAGAACTTGGGGAGAAGACGAGTCAGCTAGAGATTCCATCGACGACAGATGATAGGCTTGCGAGTCTACCTACCCCAATAACCTCAACAGTGCCCGTCGATATCGATGATGACGCGTTGAAAATTCATCAGTTGGAACAAGCCGCCTTGGACAAAGAATTAACGGAGAAGACTATCAGGTGGTTAGAACAAGATACAGCTGAACCTGGTAGCTACGAACCTTGTATGTCGGAACAGGAGAAACAATCTCTGAAGATCATGGAAGATACTATCCACCAGACGAAAGACGGACATTACGAGGTGGGGATGTTATGGCGTAACCAAAGTCCTAAACTTATAAATAACTACCCACTGGCTTTGAGACGTCTACACTCAATACGACAACGTCTATTAAAGGACGAGAAAGCCCATCTGCAGTACAACACTCAGATGGAGACGTATTTGACTGAAGGATACGCTATCCGAATGACTAACCCGGAGCGAGTGACCGACCAGACATACTACCTGCCACATCACTATGTGAGACATCCCGACAAACCAGATAAAGTACGCGTAGTCAATGACTGTGCGGCTCTGTTTGAGGGAATGTCCCTCAATAGTGAGTTGATGGATGGACCGAACATGAATAATTATCTTATGGGGGTGATTATGCGCTTCCGTCAGCGCCAAGTAGCCTTTACTTGCGACGTTGAAGCGATGTTTCACCAAGTAAAAGCGTTAGAGCGAGACAGAGACAGTTTGCGGTTCCTCTGGTATCCGGAAGGAGACTTGAGTCTACCACCAGCGACTTACCAAATGCAAGTTCGCGTTTTCGGTGCCAGAGACAGCCCAAATTGTACGATGTACGCCTTGAAGCAAGCCGCTAGAGATCAGAAACATCTATATGACCCAGAGATAATTAGAATTGTAGAACGTGACTTTTACGTCGACGACGGTTTACAGAGTTGCGACACAGTAGAACGTGCTACAACAGTAGCACATCAATTACGGGACTGCTTGGCGGGCGGAGGTTTTAACCTCACCAAATTCGCCTCAAACAGTGCCGAATTAGTTGACTCATTCGGAACTACTGAGCGTGGAGGTGGTGACATAGACCTAGAGTTCGAACCACTACCGACGACTAAGGTGTTGGGACTCTTTTGGGACCCAAACACAGACAACTTTCGAGTGAAGGTGAGACTGGACAGTCAAGGGAACACGCTGACCAAGAGATCATGCTTGTCAAAATTGAGCCGATTGTTCGATCCGTTAGGATTCATCAGTCCAGTGATACTGCAAGCCCGCATTTATATGCGCAGTATATGGAAAGATGGACTAACATGGGACGAGCCGATCTCATCAGACCAAGTGGACTTATGGAAGACCTGGGAGGCGGAATTATCTTCGCTAGAGGATTATTTCATACCCAGGGTTTACTTTCCATTGCAAAGTACATTTCCTGACATCTTGGAACTACACTGTTTTTCTGACGCCAGTGACAACGGTTTTGGTGTGGCAGCGTATTTGCGCAGACAAGTAGAATCGGACGAGTTCGATGTTTCGCTCATTACTTCTAAGGCTAAGACCATGCCTACTAAGTATATGACGACACCACGAGCCGAGCTACAAGCCGCGACCCTGTCAACCACCATCGTGAACCTCATACAGACAGAACTACAATCGAGTTTACAGATATTTTATTGGACTGACGCGACGTTGGTTTTATTTTACATAAACAACGACACACTCGAATTCAAGACATTCGTAGCTAACCGTCGCGCGGAAATTCTAGACCGTTCAATAAAGGAGGATTGGCGACATTGTCCCGGACCACAAAACCCAGCTGATATTGCGTCGCGAGGAATGATGCCTGAGGAATTCTGTAAACCGGAGAACAAAGAGTTTTGGCAACACGGACCCCAGTTCTTGCAGAAATCGACACAAGATTGGCCTCCGTTATACGACAACAAGTCCAACACCATTCCCAAGGACGCCGAAATCAAGAAACCAAAAAAGGGGAAGACAAAGAAAAGGACAACGGCGGCGAAACTCAAGAAAAAACCGAAGGCGAAATGGAAAGATATAACTTCAAAGGTCAAGAGAGGAAGACTTGCGAGCCTTTCTACACCAGACATATCGCCAGACGGTCAACCAGACACGTTACTAGACGGTCAACCAGACATTCTACCAGACGCTAGTAACACACTGACAAACAGTAAAGCCGCAGTTTCCCTATTGGAGCGGCCTTCTATTGACAAACAACCAGATACGTTACCAGACGTATCGCCAGACACATTACTAGACAGTCGACTAGACATTTTGTCAGAAACATCACAAAATGTTCTACCGGACACTAGTAATGTATTGACTAACAATAAAGCCGCAGTTTCCCTATTGGAGCGGCCTTGTATTGACAAACTACCAATTTTGACACACTTGAGCAACCATAAGCACGGTGAAACCTCATGTATTACAGATGTGGGTAGTACCTACGCTAATGTAAATACAGGTGTTACTTTGCGCTCAAGAGACATACCGAACTTGCAACCTATAGTGAGACCTGGGATTAATGTCGGCAGGAAAATAAGTTTACCGAAACCTGCTGACCCCATAGAGTTCAAACCACCATTAACGATCGACTTACAAAGTACCGACAATCAAGGTAAGAGGACAAAGGGGGACAAATTACTTGTAGACCCGGACGGATCAACAGTCAACAAGGGAATACTTACCGGCGGACCCGTGGGCCCTTCTAGTAAATCAAAACCTTCCAAGTTCTCCATTGACTTACCTGATGACGTCACAAATACTTACGTCGACCGTATTGTAAACTTAACAGACTCTTGGACAAACGCTTGCCGAAAATTAGCGTGGATTGTACGTTTCGTACAATACGTTAAAGGCAAACGTGACTTTACACGTCGACTTACATTGGCTGAGATTGACAGGTGTGAGATTAAATTAATTCGCCATTACCAACTGCGATATTTCGCGCGCGAATTCACATCTATACATCAAGGTCAACCAATCAAGTCGTCACCGATACTGAGTTGGAGTCCGATAATTTATAATGGCTTAATTTGTCATAAATCTCGGCTTCAAAACATTGACTTTAACACAAACTTTAGGTACCCAATAATAATACCGCAACATCACGAACTACAACGTGCAATGATACTGGACGCACATTTACATCTGAAACACGCTGGAAGACACCACTGTCTTTCCTACTTACGTACTAGATTTGTATTAATTAGACCCAGTAAAGCATTAAGTTCCGTGACACGTACGTGTATTATTTGTAAAAAGGTACATTCTAGAATAGGTACCCAAGAAATGAGTGAACTTCCACAAGCACGACTTCAAGCATTCAGACCACCTTTTACAGAGACTGGTATTGATTGCTTTGGTCCCATACATACGAAACGTGGACGTATACTAGTAAAACGCTGGGGACTGATTTTCACATGTATGTCCAGTAGGGCAGTTCACATTGAACGTGTGATGGATCTTTCCACCAACGCGTTTATACTAGCACTGCGGCGATTTATCGCTAGACGCGGACTAGTAAAATGCTTGTACTCAGACCAAGGGACAAACTTTGTTGGTGCTCGGAATGAGATTGCTAGAGCCTTTAAGAGATTAGATCATGATCAAATCTCGAACGAACTGCAACCTCACAAGATTGTTTGGAAGTTTAATCCTCCAGATAGTCCTTGGAGAGGCGGAGTCTGGGAGAGATTGATTAGATCTATAAAGACAGCCATGGCAAAGGTCATTCCAGTAAACCACATATTAACAGACGACCAACTGACAACATTGTTTGTTGAAATCGAGGCAATACTAAATACTAGACCAATAGTATTAGTACCCGATGACAAACAATCCCAGTTTGCTTTAACACCGGCACACCTGCTTATGCAGGCACCGACGACATTAACGCCGATTTCTATTCCAATAGAAAGCGACAGTTACGGTAGAAAAGCGTGGAAAATCACGCAACTACTGGCTACCAAATTCTGGGAAATATGGCAAAACCATTATTTGCCCTCTATTTCTGCCAGAACAAACTGGTACAATAACACCCGCGCATTAAAGCCGGGAGATCACGTGCTGTTGGCAGAAGTGAATCTAAAAAGACGCTTCTGGATAACAGGTGTCATTTTAGCCACACATCCATCTATGGATGGAGTGACAAGAACTGTGACGGTACGGACAATTGACGGTCGTACAGTAGACAGACCGACTCAACGTCTCGTACTTCTTGAAGAGACTCGTAACGAGTCTGGAGACTACAAATCTCCACCTAATACTAGTAAATAATTAGGAGTTTACAAATAGATTTCCACGTACCTGTACACCGTAGTAAGGACAGCGGTAGAATTCCATTGTCTTTATATGTGAACATTGAGGGTAGTACCCTTATGTGTCACATAGGAGCGGGATTTGTAGGTATAAGAAATGGAATTCTACTTGGAACTCACAATATTGAGACATTTTCGAAATTTTAGACAATCCATTTGGATTTGAAAAATTTTTAAAATTTTCTCCAGTGAATAGATTTCAGGGTACAGTCGGGTGGAACTTAAAATTAGAGAAACAAGAGAGGAAGACTTGCGAGCCTTTCTTAAAATTTTAATTAAATTTTACACGGTCTTGTTTCAATAAGTTACGACAAAATAGACTCCCCTATATTTATTACTAATTCTTGACTGCTTATTTTCTGATAATAGTTTGGGATCAAAAAGTGAGTATTTTAGACTCACGGCCAGTTTAGCCCAAATTCGTTTTTATTTCGGCAAAAAATTTTAGATAAGAAGCAGCGTGTCATTAAAGAAACCTTAGATCTTAGGCTATGGGTAGGAGGTTAGAGCGTTGTCGAAGCCCAAAAGGCAGACGAAACTCTCACGTCTCCTCACAACTAACCACAAACTCTGTTGTATTCCCTCTAGTAGTAATGATTATGTAACTACACCCCTAATTATGGAGAAAGGGATACAAGGAGAGCCGAGATGGGGATATGATATCCAAGAGGAAGCGGCAGCTTCATTCGAACGATTTGGAGCAAAAGACTACACTATATTTGGTATAAAGGAATTATCAGAAAGTACAGCGAAGCTCGCAAAGACAGCAATGCCTTTACTCGAGCAGGATTTAGCATATTTCGAGACGTGTATCTTCACTGTGCGGGATCTCTTATCGAAAGACCATCTATGTTTACACTGTTACCCTATGAAGGAGAACGTATCGTGGAAATTACGGATGAATCACGGCAGACGCGCGCGCCTATCGGTCACCTTGGTGATGAATTCGAAGTAACTACTACGATCGCCGACGATCCTTTAGAGGAACTTCTTGAGATAGAAAGGAACCTCCCGAAGAAATCTCAGACGGAGATTCGGCAACTTGAAGCAACAGATGCTATAGTTTGCCTACAACCTTCAGAAACCTACCAACCCATAGACCCAGATGATTACGATTATAGTATGGGAGGAAGCGCTCGACCGATTGGAGATCTTATATACGAACGAGTGTGGTACCCTGCTAATACGATGTGTAGTAAATGTGGCGTCGCTGGACATCATATGGCAAAGTGCAGTGGAAAGCACATTACTACGACTCAGCTAATCTGTGGATGGTGTGGGGATCAAGGGTCTCATACCTTTTATACTTGCTGGAGATTTATGGCTCAATGTACTTACTGCAATATAAAGGGACATCGAGCATCTGAATGCCAACTGAGAGATATACCTTATGAACACGAATCTGTAAAACTTGTGAGAAAGTTATTTGATGAGTGGGAAGATTTAGCCGACGAACATGTATCGGCACAGAGAAGACGGTTTCCGATGAGAGCGCATCTCGGATTTTGGGCGGTAAACCCTCAGACGATGATGTCGGAAGGATATATCTCCGCTATGCCCCAATATGACGAACTTATCGAGGTTGTTGATATTTTGCCCCACGACAGCGGATTCCGAGTGGTGCGCGAGTATCTGTTACAGATTCACCCAGATAACAAAAACACGTGGAATTTTCAGAAAGTCGTTAATCGGATTACGTATGGTGAATTCGATCGTTTCCGAACTGAAAAGCGGAACAAGGGAGCTTGGTTAACCGTCGCATGGGCGTACCGAGCCGCGTTTTACCACAAACGTATACGAGCGAGCGTATTCGAGGAAGAGGAGGTCCTAGAGGCGACGAATATATCAGCCACTCCGGTTGCGCCGTCTGCACGTCACCCTCGGGAGGACGGACAGGGTAGGATCATACGGGTCCAGAAGGTGGGCCAACAATTGAAGAAAATTATTAATGTAGAAGAACGCAAGGGAGTTGAGCCGACTATTCGAGTTACTCGGGATACGGTATCACTTCCAAGAGAACCGGTAGGAGGATCGGGACATACACCAGCTGATCAACAGGGGGCGCAAGCTACTCTTGGGTCTGCGTCGTCCGCTTCTCACGCGTTCCCAGACGTTCTACCAACTGTAGTGACGACTGATCGGTCACGAGGAATTGGTCGAGGTTTTGGGATGCCAAATAGACGAATTTGCGAGGAAATAGTTGCACCGTCTCTCAAAGTCCCAAGTAAACCAGTGACTCGCCCCATTAGTCCCATATCGCGAGCAAAGTCACCTGTGCGCAGTTTTCGAGGACGCGGCAGGGCTCGATCAACTAAGCGATAAAAGGGAGGGCAAGGGTGGACGGAAGACTCGTGGGCCTTTCTTATGATTTGTGATTTATTTTGAATTATATGTTTTATATTTAGAAAACTTATGCAATTTGTATTGTTCCGAATTTATGAAATTTAGAAAGTTTATATTTAGAAGGAACTTATATTTGAAAGATTTATGTTTCATATTTGAGATGCAAAGGTTTATATTATTCTAAACTTATGCAGTTTATATTTATATTTAAGTAAAGACTTATATTTAGTAAGATTTATATTTAGTAAGAATTTATATTTTATATTTGTAATTATTCCGAACTTATGCAATTTGTATTGTTCCGAATATTATGCAATTTATATTTTATAAGTAGTATTTGTACCTAAAGAGAAAGTTTTATAGACAGAAAAATTTGTGCTCAGAAAGACTCATATTTGTAATTATTCCAAACTTATGCAATCTACATTTAGGTACGAAAGTATTTGTAATTACTTGAATTTATGCAATATTTGAGATGCAATAGTAGATGGAAGACTCGCGAGCCTTTCTTATTGTTTTCATTTATTTGTATTTGTAATTGTTTGAATTTATGCAATATCTGAGATGCAATAGATTTATATTGGTGAATTTAATTTAGATTTATATTGTACTTACTTAGTAAAGCCTTAACTACGTAAAGTTTGAATTTGTAATTATTTTTGTATCGAATCATTACGTAAAAAGGAAGTATTGTTTGAAATTTAATTGTAAATATGTAAGTACGCCCTAAGTATTCTATAGTTTGATTGATTATTGGTGAAAACCGTATATTTTATGCACGATAATATCCTGTTTTCATGGAGCGGTATAGAATTATATTCCCTAAATGCCGTGGATTTTCAAAATTTTATTTTATTCGAATTAACTTTGTAAAGATTGCTTTGAGTTCTCATTAGCATTGGTTCTATCTATTGTGCACCCATCGGTCAAGTGGTTCAGTAGCTCAGTTGGTAGAGCGTTGGAAATTATATGTGTAGTAGGTATCGAGTTCGAATCCTAGTAAGTGCGAATTATTTTTTGTGCAGAATTTCAACTCATTTAAATTAACCGCTACAAATTAATTGCATTTGTCTGTACCAATAAGGCTGTAGTTATTTGATTGTAACCAATGTCGTGCAAGTTATATATTAGCTGGACCAATAGCTATCTTTAAAACCCTGTTAGAACCTATAGAACAATCGAGAATTTTCTCGATTGATTGCGGCACAAATTTAGTATATAAAGGTGCGATTTGTTCATTAGTTATCACATCTTATATCTCAATCTTTCACAGATTATCTTATCAATATTCTGTCGTGCTTAGTTTATTCTCAGATTACATTGTATTATAATTGTGTCTTCTGTAATAAAGTCAGAATATTCTCTCAGCTTTTCTGTTTTACTATGAATTCACTACGGTGAACAAACTCAGGGACAGGATGGCCGGCTAGAGATCGGGCCGCAGCAATGAACGGGAACATCACGGGAATGTAGACGAGAGACAACCCGCAATACCATTTAAAGTTATTCGCCCATCGCCTGAAAGGTTAGACAGCGTTCGATCCTTGCTACCTAAGTATAAGACCAAAAGATCAAAAGGTAGACGTAGTGACACGCTGCAAGCCTAAAATTACATCATAGGGACTGTACTGTCTTGATTCAGGAAAACCCACAGTAGACCTTCACATTCCTACGGGGGGGGGAGGGAGAGAGAGCAGATACTAGTACGCAGATAGGACGTAGGCACACCGGTACAAGGCATACACATTGGTTAGGGTGCAGCAAACTGTACGCTTAACTCTTGCTAAGTACAGGTGTGTGTGCGACTATTTGCAGTACGACAGTGTCCATTACATCAGAACTTGTAGGCTAGGGGGGTTGCTGTGTTTTCACCTGAATTGGGATTGTACCGTTCAGGCGGTAGGGCAGTTTACGCTAGGCGCAAATAAATTGAGGCTATCAGGGATATACTAACATCTACCGTGTCCCCGCCAACGCCCTAATAGGAAGTTACCCGGACTACCTGGGTGACTAAAATTCTAGATAGGAGCCAGGATAGCTATTAGTACCTGTACGCCTACAGTAGTAAACTAACACATCTCTTCTTAGTATCAGGGACCTGGTACCTAAAATTGCCGAATTCTGGGCGTAGTATTAACCTTATGCCTGAATTTGAGTCCTGGAAATACGCAAGAGGGGAAGGAACCTTACCATTCGTGAGTATTGGACCTACAAGTTACAAAATTAGAATATTCGTAAAATGCACACCGTACCCAGTAATTATATATGTGAAGGAGCAAAACTGTTTTGACCGTTCAGAATTAACACACGCGCGTTAGAAATTATTTACACCTCGAAATATATAAAATTAACTTTGTCCGTACTGTGCTTTGCCCGCTAGTTAGACATCTCCAAATCTGCTCTATACCTAGCTAGCGTCCCTTTGCCCAACCATATAAATCACACCGCGGCAAAGTATACGAGCCCCTTAGTCCGTCAGTGAGTCAGCCTGATTTTAGGATTCGCTGCGCGGGATTTGTTTTACCGAAGTTTGTCTGCTCGTAGACTGTTTTCTGCCTCACCGGTTATAAGAGATCGATACTGCAATATATTCGCTTACTTAGGGTTTACTGTTTTGGTGAGGAGGTCGGATTTATGATTTGATTTACAAACTTTACAGTAGGATATTGCAGGTATTGTTACCGTCTCTTCCGATAGTAGGAATAGGCGTATCTCTTCAATTAACAATAGTAAACTGTATTTATTGCCTACACTGCAATCAGAATAATAACTGTTACTGTTCGCGCTTTTAAGACCTTTGGCAGTTTAACCTGCCAAATTTATATGTCTTCTAGGTTATAAATTGACTTTAGCCTATGACAAGTATTTGAGACAAATAAATCCAACATTAGCCGAAGCCAGTCTATGCGCGACCATTCACCCGCTGGATATACCCGGGAGACTGGATTCGGATGCTTTAATTTGATTGCGGTGCAGGCCTACCGTACTATTCGATTGATCGTTAATATATAATCTCTGACAAATATTATTCACTTTCGGCAAATATTAGCAGTTCTTTTAGGACGTGGTGCTCTATCTATATAAACAGAGCTATGACTTACACTAAACACAACGGGATGGCTTATAAATCACATAAGGCGCATTCTTTAGGAGATGCTTTGTTACGCGGACAAGCACATACAGACTATTGCACACCGCTGCACACTGAATTGCCGATAGTCACTGATTTTAATCATAAATAGCAACTGACATTTGTAGGGCCTATAAAATAGCATTCAATTCACTACAAACCACGATAATATAAGTCGCAATTGCTATATGTAACCGGTCTCTCTAACCTTAGTGTATCAAGAAGATCGGGGTTTCTGATCGTTTATCGTTATTCTCCAAATAACAATATGTAAACAACTGATACAATTAATAACAAACAGTAAATAGCAGTAAATAATGTGCAATACAGCAGTAGGTACCGTACCGTACCGTACCGGTAACAGTTATGTGTTCTTATAATTAAAGCCGTTCTAATGCTGGAATAATTCAGAATAATTCCATAGCCGATGTTCTAGGCTCTGGAAAAACCAACACACTGAACCCTGTGAGCTGTTGCAGGTAGCTTTCAACACAAAGAGGAAAAGCTCTCATTGGCAGAGCTCCATATTCCACAGATTCCACGAATGTCTAAATGCCGAACTATTCGGGTTTTTGCAGCCCTTAGCCAACACACAGGATGAATCACTCTGCTTGGTTGACCTTGCTCTGGTTGGTTGATCGAACAGAACAAAGAGGCCATACGTACAGCAAATCAGCCAATCAGCCGGTAGCTTGCATCATTTGAGTTAGGGAGTTTTTCTTTAGAGTATTTGAGCGCATTGAGGGAAACTGGATTGCGAAGCAAAAGGGCCAGTTATATCCCACAAAAGCTTTTACACACCCATATCCGAAAAATACAAGTTTGAGATGTCTAGTTCGATAATTATATATTCCATTGAATTCAGAACAGCCATAAACCTCTAAAACGCAAGAAATAAATTCTCACAAGCAATTTGATCTATTGAATGGATTTTCAAAATTTCGTGCTAGCACCAAAATTTGCACACAGCACCGAAAAATACAAGTTTAATACGCTTGGTGCAACTCGTATATATTTTATCAAATCCAGAATCCCAAAAAACCCCAATTGCGTAAAAAACAAGTTTCAAACAATCAATTTACAAAATTGACGTATTTCAAAATTTGGTGCTGGCACCAAAATTTGGCACCCACCGAAAAAAACAAGTTTGAAATTTCTAAATCAATTTATATGAATTCCATCCAATTTCTCTACACCAAAAAACCGGTGTAAATCAAAAATAGAAATGTTACAATTCATATGTAATGAAATGTAATTTTCAAAAAACGTCTCAAAAAAAGTGCCAAAAGTAGGGTTAAAAAATGGTGCTATAACTCAAAAAGTACCCAATATTTTTGAAAACGGTTTTCACTACTAGGAAGACAATAGATTTTTAGGAAAAGTCATAAAATTTCAGATTCCCAACTGCGTTTGTTTCAGAATTATAATAAAAAAACCACGGGGGGAGGGGGTCATATTGACCCCCCCCCCCGGGTTTAATAGGGTTAATTACTTTTAATAAAATTACAAAATACTATAAATAAAATAATCAATATACAATTTTTATTCTTATCCTATTCTTATCTTAAATCTTAAAACTCTACTGATAATTAAATCACCGGATTGCTTACATTGTACCATCTCATAATTGAATCGTGCTTTTTATTATTACCATCATCCTGTTAATTATTTCTATTATTAACATATGATTTTTATTTTTTTAGACTGTTTAATAACACGACTGCTCATTCACTGCTCGTTGTGCTTTTTTATTATTCATCTTTTATAGTAATTATTTTTAGACTGTTTTAAATCACATGACTGCTCGTTGCTCTCTAGTTACCATCATATAAACTAATTAATTTCATTATTGCATTAAAATTTATTCCTAGACTGTTTAAGTCCCATAACTAATCATATTATCCTTCATTCATTGTGCTTTTTTTGTAAACTTGTTTCTAATTCATCGTTTCGTTTATTTTTTGTTTATGTTTTTAATTTATCTTTGTTTGTATGTTCTTTAATGTTAGCTTATCCAATTCCGCTAACACAAACCCATAGAGTGAGCCATAAAGAAAATATTGGGAGCCTATTGTCAGCCCAGTAAACGGGGACAATAGGCCCCAAAGGAGACACACACAATAAGGGTCAGGGGTTACTCCCCTGACAAGAGAGAGAACAGCAAGGGCGAAGGGAAGCACTTCAGAGGGGGGCAAAGGGTGCCAACAGGGGTATCAACCAATCAGAGGGGGGAAAGGCATCGATTGAGTAGCAATAAGGCCACCGTGCAATATAACCAGTTACCAGTAATCATACCGGTCAGTTATTCAGTTTACTCAGTCAGATCAGTAGGGTGGAACGGGGACTTCTGTCACCGTCCGCTACCGCCATTATATATTACCTATTGTGTCATACTATATTATATCAACTGTCAGACTATTATACCTTTATACATATTACCCAACATCAGAACTCTTTTACCTTTCACACACGGCGGGGACGCGTGGGCAGAAAACCCAAACGGATAAACCGGGATCCGTAGATCCCGTCACAGTGACAGAACTAGATCCGCCCAGCTGCCCTGACAGAGATAGAATAGAGCTACCGTCCTAGCTAGCGATGACCAGCTACTAAAGACGAAGATGAGTCGAGATAGAGGAACGACACCGCCGCGGACCCCGGACGACGATCTAACGATCCGCGAGGCCACGGCGAGACGATACGAACCCACGACGCCGATCGATGCTACGCCGACCACGTCGACGCAGGTTGACGCCACGTCGACAACGAGCAACCCGGCGAACCAAGATGTGGGGGGTCGTCTACAACCGGAGAGCGAGTCGAGGGAAGGAGACGAGAAGGGAGGAGAAGAGAAAGACGAGTCGACGCGGAGCGAGGGTCGACATACCGATGTCACCGGCCAGCCACAGGCCGAGGACGACGAACGGTCCACCGGAACGGCGACGGTGGGGCCGTCGGTACGACGTCGGACCCGGAGAGACGGAAGAGAGGTCGGCGACGAGGACGTCGGGGTTTCTGATCGACTTCGACGGGCCTACCTCGCGACCCGGGAGCAACTGAGAGAGGCCAAAGGAGGGGCGAAGATAGACGAGGTGAGACTGAGGAGACGACTAGGTGAGTCGAACAGATACTTTGATCACCTAGTGCGTTCTGGGCAGGGAGAACTGGCCAGGGAGAGAGCGAGAGGGGTTGCCTTCGAACTGTTTTGGCTATGGCAACGTAGGGGTATGGGGCCTGGTGTAGTGTACATAGGGCCATACTTAGTCGATGCCAGGGAATTTAGGTTAGTGGGTTGGAAGAGACCTGGGGAGGGCGAATCCGAGGTTAATTCCGAGGATTCGGTCTCGTCGGTCGGAGGAAGTTCCGGGAAGCGGGGGAAAGTTAGTAGGACGGAGGGGCGACGGGAGTCCGTCGCAACCGATAAGTCTGCTACATCCTCCGCAAAAGAAAGAGGGGTGTGGAAGGTAAAACTGATGTTTAAAATAGATGAGGCGGCGTGGGAGCAGAGACAGTTAGAGTGGCGACTGAGGGATAAAATCGCATCTTTAGAGCAGGCAAGGGAGGATAGAAAGGGAGCCGAGGAGCGTAGAGATTGGGCGGCGAGTCGATCTGAGATGCTTGCGAGAGAGACGGCCGAGCGAAACATACGAGAGTGCAGAGAGAGAGAAATAGAGGGTGAGCGTGAGCGGGATGATTTGTGTGCCCGGATAGGGAAGTTTGTGCAATATCGGGCCAAACTAAAACAGCGCCGACTAGAACTGTCGCGGTTGAAAATATCAGAGAGGGAGCCCCCACTTACAAGCACCGAGCGAGAAAACCAGAACTGGTGTAGCCGTACGGGCGGGGGGGGGTAGTAGTAGTACGTTAGAAGTAGTTAATATTAATAGTACCGTAGTAAATAACCCTAATCCCTTTATTGCAGCGAATAATATTTTACCTGGTAGTAGTAATTTAAACTTATCAAATACTCTAAATAATAACGTTCAATTCAAACTCAGCAAAATCAATTCGAACAATAATTTAAGTTTAGAGAATAGTAGTGACTAAGTAATTTAAATAATTTAAATAATAATCCCGTTTCAAATTCTAATAATTTAATTGATTTAACAAATAATATTGGGAATGGTGCTATTAATATGAGCGTGTCGGACGTACATAACCCGGCAGACGGTGGCCTGGTAGGCCACGTAGTTAGTAGGCAGGAGGTGGCAGGGTTGAGCCAACCCGACGGCGGCCTGGTAGGCCACGTAGTTGGTAGGCAGGAGGTAGCGGGGTTGAGCCAACCCGAAGTAGGCCTGATGGGCCACGCAGTAGTAGAGAGAGAGGCGGGGGTGAATAGACCCAGCCGTAGTAGAGACAGTGCGTCGACTAGAGAGGGGTGTAGAGACGAAGTAAGAGATAGTGAAGTTAGATGTGGCGGGTGGGGGGGGGCTACGGGCGCCCCACCACATAAGATTAGTGGCGAGAGAGGGGGGGCAGAGAATGCCCCACAAGAGGGGTATAGAAGTGTAGTAAGAAATAGTGAAGTTAGAAGTGGCGGGTGGGGGGGGGGCTACGGGCACCCCACCGCGAGAGATTAGTAGAGAGAGAGGGGGGGCAGAGAGTGTCCCACAGCCGTCAGCGGATAATGCGCGGGCCGAGCTAGGTAAACCGCAACACCCGGCGACGGAGAGTAATAGGGGGATTGCGAGTATCCCCAGCGGCGTGCGATCGAGCAGAGAGAGGCAGGTTGACGTCGCGAGAGGGCAGGCGAAGCGTCGAGCCCGACCAGAAGAGAGAAGAAGAACAGTGGAGTTTAACCGGGAGGTCGACGAGAGATCTCACGAGCCGGAATACTACACAGAAAAGAGAAGAAGAGAAGATAGTAGAAGAAGTGTCGCCACGAACGATAGGAGTGCGAGGACGGATAACGGACCGTCGATAGTAGAGATGGAGTCAGGGAGCCAGTGGGGTCGAACTTCGGGAGATTGCCGTCGCCCCGGAGAAACGCACCGCACGCCAAGAGAGGGGTACAGGACGTACCAATACAGAGTCGAGAACAGGAGAGGGGATCGAAGAGAAGCTTCCCGACGGGATATAGCTGCCGATCGAGAGTGCGGTAGTCGCGGGGAGATTCGAGATTCGCGAAGAATAAACTTCGGTTCGGAAGGGCACATGCAGACTGCAGGACATACTGTAGGCCTTACTGCACATACTATTATAGGCCATGCTGGGAGAGATAGAGTAGGCGATGGGGTAGCGCGAACGACGGGATTAAACCCGGAAGTCGCGGAGTACATACCGGTAGGTAGGCGAGAGGTAGGTAGGCCTATATCGGTACAGCAGCATGACTATAATACACAGGGACATAACATATATCCAGGGGAGGGGGGAGTTATTGGAGATAGACGTATGGGCCCCAATGTATTAACATCAACCCCAGTACCAAACATACCGGCTGGGGGGGGACAGGGTGACATTCCCCCATCACAATATCGACAATATACCCCGATAGGAGCGAGAACATCGAACTCCCTGGACGAGAACAGGTCGTGCGGACAGTCACCACCACACGCGGCCATACAGGGGACTACCAGTCCACAGTTAGCTGGTAGTAGGGCCACACCGTGGCAGGGACAGAAAGAAAATAACACCAAAAATAAACACAATCCCAATATACCCAGTAGGCCGAGTCTAGACAACCAAAACATTAAATCGGTACATATAAACCTAAGCGCGATACGTGAAGGACTATACAGGAAACGCTATAATCCAGGATTCCAATGTCAATTACATCGGGACGGAACCCATAAGACCAGGAGTTGCAAGTACTGGCAAGCGTTGCCCAAACGAGATCGTGTAGCCTACACAGACGCAAACGGACTATGTCATCGATGTGTGGTAAAAGGACACAGATCCGGAGAGTGTTGGAAAGGGAGAGGATGTGAAAGGACTAAACCAGGGGCAGAGAAGCCCATTAGCAAACATAAGGGAGTCGGGAAAGTAGAAGGAGGCGTGTTGCATACACACGCAGGACGGACACAGTGCGAGGGGGCATTACATGGGCAGACACCGCGTATACCGAGGGACGAGCGGGGGTCGTCGAGGGCTCTAATGCCAGCGCACATACGAAGGGGGAGGCCAGCAAAGGTAGCACCGAAGAGAGTGTGGCGAAGAGTTAGAGGACGTATAGGAGGGCAGCAGGAGAGTGCCTACCGGAAGAAGGGGCACGTGAGAGTTTTTAGTCGTCCAAAGTTTTGGACTGAGGGGGGTGGGAATGAGGGCGAGACGCCCTTCCCACGCACAAAATATAAAATAATTATTTAATTAAATAAGAAATAATTAAATAATAGAGTAGGTAGAAGTTAGGTAGTTAGAGTCAGTTAGTTAGTTAGTTAAAGAGGGTACGTAAGTACCGCTAGTTAGAGAGTTAGTAGGTACGTAGTACCTAAGTCAGAGTTAGAGTTAGTAGGTACGTAGTACCTAGAGTTAGAGAGTTAGTAGGTACGTAGTACCTAGAGTTAGTTAGAGTTAGTAGGTACGTAGTACCTAATCAGAGTTAGAGTTAGTAGGTACGTAGTACCTAGAGTTAGTTAGAGTTAGTAGGTACGTAGTACCTAGTCAGAGTTAGAGTTAGTAGGTACGTAGTACCTAGAGTTAGAGAGTTAGTAGGTACGTAGTACCGATAGTTAGAGAGTTAGAGGGTACGTAGTACCTAGTTAGTTAGAGTTAGAGGGTACGTAGTACCGAGTTAGAGAGTAGAGTAGAGGTACGTAGTACCGTAGTTAGAGAGAGTCAGTAGGTACGTAGTACCTAGTTAGAGTTAGAGTTAGAGGGTACGTAGTACCGTAGTAGAGTTAGAGTTAGTAGGGTACGTAGTACCGCTAGTTAGAGTTAGAGTTAGAGGGTACGTAGTACCTAGAGTTAGTTAGAGTTAGGAGGTACGTAGTACCGATAGTTAGAGAGTTAGAGGGTACGTAGTACCGTTAGAGAGTAGGAGTTAGAGGGTACGTAAGTACCGATTAGAGAGTAAGAGTTAGAGGGTACGTAGTACCGTTAGTTAGTGGAGTTAGAGTAAGAGTTAGAGGGTACGCAGTACCGTTAGAGAGTAGGAGTTAAGGGGTACGTAGTACCGTTAGAGAGTTAGTAAGAGTAAGAGGGTACGTTGTACCGCTAGCTAGTAGAGAGAGCTAGAGTAGTAAGAGGGTACGTAGTACCGCTAGTTAGGAGTGTTAGTAGTAGCAGTAGAGGGTTGTGGGCACCGTAAGCGCCACGTAGTTAGAGTTAGTAGGGAATGCGCTGAACTTAGTGGGGCACGGGCGTGATGATGTGTGTGATGTAAGAGCAGGGTATGTTAATTAGAGTTAGTGGGAGTTAGAGGTTAGTAAGAGGGTACGTAGTAGTACCGGTTGTGGTTGTGGGCACCGTTAGCGCCACGTAGATAGAGGTAGAGTTAGTAAGAGGGTACGTAGTACCGGTTGTGGTTGTGGGCACCGTTAGCGCCACGTAGAGAGTTAGTAGAGTTAGAAGGTGCCGTGCACAAGAGGTGCCGGGCACAAAGATTAGAGAGTAGAGTAGAAGTAGAGTTAGTAGAGTCAGTAGTAGTTCACATAATTAACGTACCCACTCTGCCGGCACTCAGAGCGTCACGTGTAGGCGATGAGACGTAAAGGGGATGTAGAGGAGTAGAGACGGGCACATAGGGTGCCAGAGAGTAGAAGAGTAGAGACGGGCACATAGGGTGCCAGGTAGTAAGTTAGAGAGGTAGTAGTGTAGTAGAGAGGGCACATAGGGTGCCAGGTAGTAGAGTAGAGCAGAGGGGGCACATAGGGTGCCAGGTAGTAGAGCTAGAGAGGTAGTTGAGTAGTAGAAGGGCACATAGGGTGCCAGATAGTAGAGTGGTTGTGGGCACCGCAAGCGCCACGTAGTTAGAGAGTAGTGGAGTAGAGTTAGTAGAGCTAGTGGAGTAGAGTTAGCAGAGCTAGTGGAGTAGAGTTAGTAGAGCTAGTTAGCAGAGTTGGTAGACTCAGAGGAGTCAAGTAGAGTTAGTAGAAGTAGAAAGTTAGTAGGAGTTAGTTAGACTTAGTAGAGAGTTAGAGTCAGTAGAAAGTTAGAGGCTCTCAGTTAGAGCTAGAAGTAGTAAGAGTTAGTAGTTAGCAGAGTTAGTTAGATAGTTAGAGTTAGTAAGCAGTAGATAGATAGTATGATAGCACAGGGGTAGCATTAGAGATTAAAGCCTTAGGGAGTGACAAGAGAGTGGAGAGGTAATAGTGCGGAGTGCGAAGAGAGCGTGGGCGCAATTCAAGTGTGGGGGAGGAGAAGTGAGAGGAAGAGTGTGGGACGAGGAGGTCCGGGGGTATGCGAGAGTTGGAGTAGAGTGGTGAGAGTGTTGGGGAAACAAAAATTGTGTGAGAGAAGCGCACGATCGGCCCGACACGAGACGCCAGAGGGTAGTGACATCATACCCATAGGGAGCGGCCTGGAAAGCCGACTCCGAAAAAATAGACCCACCCCACACCCGATAATAGATCGGGATCCAGCGGAATTGTAGCGCACTTGAGTTGGATGCTATCTTCTCACCGGGAAGATAGCATGGGGGGGAGTGTTAGCTTATCCAATTCCGCTAACACAAACCCATAGAGTGAGCCATAAAGCAATATTGGGAGCCTATTGTCAGCCCAGTAAACGGGGACAATAGGCCCCAAAGGAGACACACACAATAAGGGTCAGGGGTTACTCCCCTGACAAGAGAGAGAACAGCAAGGGCGAAGGGAAGCACTTCAGAGGGGGGCAAAGGGTGCCAACAGGGGTATCAACCAATCAGAGGGGGGAAAGGCATCGATTGAGTAGCAATAAGGCCACCGTGCAATATAACCAGTTACCAGTAATCATACCGGTCAGTTATTCAGTTTACTCAGTCAGATCAGTAGGGTGGAACGGGGACTTCTGTCACCGTCCGCTACCGCCATTATATATTACCTATTGTGTCATACTATATTATATCAACTGTCAGACTATTATACCTTTATACATATTACCCAACATCAGAACTCTTTTACCTTTCACACACGGCGGGGACGCGTGGGCAGAAAACCCAAACGGATAAACCGGGATCCGTAGATCCCGTCACATTTAACATTTTATATAGGTGTGCTCTATGAGTTTCTCCTTGGTTTTTTATCAATTGCTATAAACCGTAAAATTAATACAAGAATACAAGAGACATTAATTAACGCCGTCATTGGATACCACGTAAACAATAAGTGGAATTGCGTAACAGCCAGATAGGCCTACTGCATTACCTACCGGTAGGAGGGGTATAGCTATTAATAACCAGTAGGGCCTAGCTATATTATTATAACATGGCTCCAAACGCCACCATAAATATAAGTCTAACTTATTTATAACATAATTTATGTCATTTTACATTTATTTATACAGCAACTACAGTATTATAATGTGTGCAGTTTCTATCACTTATAATGTATATGTACAATAATTTCGTAATGTTAAAGTTTGGAATAAAACTACATACATACTTGTTGCAATGTACTTTACAGGTGTTCTGATCCTCGTGGCTTTATTTTCACTCACTCACTAACGTTCGTTCGTGTAACAAAGCCACTCGGATCATCACACTGTAAAGTGATACTTTACACACAAGTATGTAAATAGTTATTACCGGTACCTTTTTAACAATTATGTGCTCTATGACCCATGGGCTGAGTTAAAGAATATTATTATTATTATTATATGTTACTTGTTTAACAATAAAATGTTATACAAATGTTATAAAATGTTATACAAATGCTAAACTAAAACTAACATAAATCGTAATTATTATATTCTGTATAACTTTTTGAAGTATTATATTAACTTTTATCTTATATATATTTATGATATTTATTATAAACCAAATAATTATTTATTTATTTATTTAATTTATTCATTTATTTGTTCCAAAAGATTTATAATTCTGGAGGAAAATTTTAACCACTGCCTGCCTCTCTGGTACTGTATTATGATTATTGGGTACCACTACTCACTTTATTCATGCCGTATCGTAGATTCGCAACTCTAAATTAAGATACAGAAAAGTACAGATAAATAAAAAAGTTAGCTGGAATTTTAATGTAGGCTAGGTAGTAAATTATAGACAAAATAAATAATATTAGTCTGACAGACAATCTGGCAGACATTGGCAAGTTCTTTTTAATTAATTTTACTTGTTTTCTAGAGTAATTTTTGGCATTACAATACGAGTGAGTAATCTTTTTCAAGGAATGTTGAACTTAAGTTTGGTACAAGGATATTTTTGTACTGGTGGTATACATGTATAGAAATCTTGTTAATTAACTCACTATTGTGTATAACACACAAACATGTCTATATACATAGAAAGTTTCATATATTTATTAAATATACCTTGTAACTCTACATTAATCCTTTGCGACTTACTCTCTTTGAAAACATAAAGTTTTTCATGTAATTATTTGAACCTGTATATAAATTTAACAATAATTTCTGGATTTAAAATTCTTTGGCGTTGTCTCCATTACACTGATTATCTAGATTAAATATCCGAAAAATTTCACTTTAAAAATTAAAATCATAATTATTTATTACGGGAATAAACGTAGAACATTTTTTCTCTATTCTCAAGCTCTTATTTACCGAGCTTCAACGAGGTTCAAGTGTCGAGAGAATATTAAAAAAAAATGTACTACGTTTTTTTTCCCATGAAATACGTAATTTCATTCTTAAATTGTATACTTTTTGTTGCTAAATACTTTAATAAATGCTAGAGTGATATAATGTTACAAAATAAATTGAACTGTAGAATTTGATATTGCTACCATATATTGCTTCCATAGTTACTGCAATGCATATTGCAACTCTTCAACATATTGCAAGTTACAAGTATTAAATATATAAATATAATCTGGCTATAACATTTAGCCCTATTGTTGTTTGGCGCCATGTTGAGATTTCAGTCGGCATTCAAGATGATATTACTGAAGATAATTATTGTCAGGTAAGAATTAATTCTAAATGATATTTTATAAAATAACAGTTACCTGTATTGTTGACTTTCGCTTGTTGATTTGAGAAGTACTGTGACGTGTCATTGTGACCTGTAACCATTCCCCGAATTTATAAAATTTACTTTTTATCACCGAGACTCTAGAAAATAATTCGAAGAGATTTATTCTAAATTTCTCATATCTCCAAACCCTCCGCCAATGCCAATGTACTGTAATTGTTAGTGGTATTTTGGATCAATAACCATTACATACCATTATAATTTTCGTAAGTAAGTAAGTATATGTTTTGCCCAATAGTTATAACAAAATAACAACAACAACGACAAAATAATATAAGCCTCTACTTCAAAAATTTATATATAGTAAGAGTAACAATAATAATATTAATATAGTAGTTCCGGGCAACGGAGCAACCAAGTAGCATAGCTAGTAGACAGTTCCTCACCGGTTGGTTGGGGGGGGGGTGTTGATGTACGATGGGGGGATGCGGTGGTTAGAATACCAGTACGGAAAAAAATTAGAAAGCGCACACCGGGGGTTGAACAAGCGCTATACATACGTTTCAGCCTATCAGGCCTCGCCTCATCAGTAGCGCTCACCAGCTCAGCCACTGGTCCCTGACACTCAAACTCCCACCTAATCCATTTCTATTGAACGGGCAGTCTTAAGTTGCATATCCTATCTCTAACAGCGGACCTACCGGCCTCAAGTATGTTAGAGTGAAACAGGAGGGAAGTACAAATAAATAAATATTCAGCTCGAGTATTGCTGTGTAAAGGCTTTTGCGGAATTAGCCGGTTATTTTCCCCGTAAAGTACTCTGTAGTTGGTTTAACAGGCATAAAAGGCCGTGTCCTCACTCTACTGGTGTTTTAGAGGACATAAAAGCCATTTCTTCTGTATGTGTACTTTAACGGACATAATTAGTAATTCTATGACGCAATACGCCAGATCCTCTTGAAACAGTGTAGCTACCATGACGACGGCTAACAGCTGATGCTGTACACGTGGAGCTTGTTCTTTGTTCTCTGTTCCTTCTTTGTTCGGTCGACCAATCAGAGCGTTTTTTGCCTCTGTGTTAGAGATTGTATATAGAAACTCGTGGAGTTGAGTCAGTATGTGATTTTGTCCACAGCCTACAACACCGGCTTTGGAACCTCCGTGTTTCAGTCTTTAGCCCAACATTAGTAGGCTTAATTATAGAACGTATATCCGTTATCATATCAATCCATACAAAACAATCATATACTCACATAACTTATACCTTAACATTTTACTGCTATTTACTGTCGGTTATTCATTATTTGTTGATGGAATATTATATTTGGAATACTGATAAATAATCAGACACCCCAATCTTCTTGATATACTAAAGGTTAGAGAGACCGGTTACATATAACGATTGCGACTTACATTAAGTGGTTTGAAGTGAATCTAATGCTATTTTATAGGCCCTACATGTATTGTCTGTTGTTCTCCTTATATGTGACTAAAATTAATGAAGGTCGGCAGATCAGTGTGCAGCATTGTGCAGTATTGTGTATGATTGTGATTGATAACAAAGCATCTCCTAAAGAATGCGCCATATACGTGAATCTATAGCCATCCCGTTGTGTCTAGTTTAAGTCATAACTCTGTTTATATATTTAGAGCGCCACGTCCTAAAGGAACTGCTAATATTTCCCGAAAGTGAATAATATTTGTCAGAGATTATATATATTACGATCAGTCGAATAATACGGTAGGCCTACACCGCAATACAATTAGGCTTCCGAATCCAGTCTCCCGGGTATATCCAACGGGTGAATGATCGCGCATAGACTGGCTTCGGCTAATGTAGTGTATCAAATACTTGTCATAGGCTAAAGACGATCTATTATCTAGAAGACATCCCAATTTGGCAGGTTAAACTGCTAAAGGTCTGAAAGCACGAACAATAACGGATATTGCTTCTGTATTGCAGTAGGCAATAAAGCTGAAGTACCGGCCAACCGGTACCCAGTAGGCCTGACTACCTAACCACCCGGACCGGTACCTACAGCAGTACAGGTACAGTAGTATTATTCGATTTTGATTATTATATACCAGTAGGTCTTAATAATTAATCGGGGACGCCTGGTTTTTATTGGGATTTTACTTAGGCCTATTTCTGTCAGTTTTATTTATTTATAGGCTAATATTGAGCAGAAGGCGTGTAAGCCTGCTCAGATTGTACAGACAATTTGTAGGCTGGACTGTTGTCTGACTGTTGTTAAGTCTGAAGGGACTGTAGTGTGTGTAGAGCGTATGTCCGAAAAAGTACTAGTTAGGAAAGTAGGGGCTGCCAGTGCTGTGAGGTGAACCCCCTCGAAAGAATAAGTCGTACTACTGGGTTAGAACGCATACTAACTAACCATTTCGGAGTCTGCATATACTGTAGTTTATTTAGGCTTGATAGTAGTCTGCCAGCGTTTGGTCTGTACTTGGTTTGTGTAGTTTGTACGGGTAGCGTAATATTTCTTATTTAGATAATTTGTAGGCTGGATTTTGTCTGGCTGTTGTTAGGTCTTGAAGGAATTTCGGTGTGTGTAGAGTGTATGTCCGATAAGGTGCCGGTTAGGAAAGTAGGGGCAGCCAGAGCTGTAAGGTAAATCCCCATCGAAAGAATAAGTCGTCCTACTCGGTTAGAACGCATACTAACTAACCATTTCGGAGTCTGCATATACCGTAGTTTGTTTAGGCTTGATAGTAGTCTGTCAGTATTTGGTCTGCATTTTGTTTGAGTAGTCTGTACGCGTAGCGTAATATTTATTATTCAGAGTTTATGCGATTATTCGCAACATTCATATCCCCAAGTTTATTCCTACAGTAATTGTGCTTGTTATATATACCGTTATAGTTAAACTAACCCTGGTACTACATCAGGGCTGCTTGGCGTAGGTAAAGACTGGAGATTTTGTGCTTTGGTCACTCCGGCAGATACCGTGGTTCTTTTAGCTGTTCAAGTATTTTAACTACTAATTATTTGTTGTATAAGTACTTGTACCTAATTTAGGGTTTAGTGTACAGTACTTTCCGAAGGTGATTAGTGTGTAGGCAGTATATTTGTGTTGTAAAGTGGTTAATATGCACGTTGGTTCTGGTAGACCGCGGTAATTAACTTCTAGGTAGGAACACTCCGTGATACATAACGTAGTACTTATAGCGATACGGCTATAAGTCGTCAGACGGTGGTATTTTCCTATCTGGACAACACAGTATATTTACTACTACTTATTATTTTCAAATACCGTAGTACCCTGTCCTTTGTAATAACCAGATATTCTAACCCTTTGTTAGGCTGGTTAGTAGACTTCTTGTAAAATTACCCTAAAAATTCGTACTTGTAAATTTTTGTGTTTATTTAGAGATTGTAATCTCACCCCGAATTGTATGTAATTTGTAGTATTAAGTAACTTAGGTAAATTAGAATTATTTGTTTTAGTGTCCAACAAGTAGCACTTCACTGAGAGCGCACAGCTTCTGTGTAGTGACTTCCCCAGAAATAATAACATTTATTTTAAATATTGACAAAAACCCATTTTAACGGGTATATATATTATTAATCAACTCAAAGATTTATAAATAGTAGGCCTGCCATACAACAATTAGGTCTAAATATCAGTTGGACTACTGCTTAAATAACGGTAATAAAGTAAGTTAAAGTAACCAAGTAACCCCTGAAATTTCAGAAATTCAGTTATTCTAAAATAATTGACATACCGGTATTTACAATAGGCTTATTATATTTATTTCTATAAATTTTAGGCTGAAATCATACCGGTATTCTGTAATCAATTCTAGTCTGTAATTATACTTATATATATACTATAAGTGTAAGCTGTATACCGGTATTCACGATAGGCCTATTATATATTTATAAATTTAGGCTGAAATTATACCGGTATTCTGTAATTAATTCTAGTTCATAATTATACTTATATATACTATAAGTGTAAGCTGCATACCGGTATTCATGATAGGCCTATTATATATTTATATATTTGTGCTGAAATTACCTACCGGTATTCTGTGACAAACCTAGTCTGTAATAATACTTATATATACTATAAGCATACCGGTATTCTAATATATTATATATATATCACGCTACACTGAGTAGCAGTATCGGTAATTAATTACTAGGCTAACAGTGATACTGAATTACTAGACTTGCTTAAACTGTAATAGAGCAGTAGGCATTCAACTGTACAAACAAACATGTCTGACACTAAGCAAAACCTGTCGGACAGTCTCCTAGATACAACCATCTGTGACCCAGACAGGAGTGTGGAACGTGAGAGACCGAAGTTCAATTCACCTCCTACTGTAAGAAAGATCATCCCTCCCGAAGTAATATCAGACCCTAGGCTGGTCCAACATCGTAGGTCTATCATAGGCACTCGAGCTCAGGTCAAGCGGGACCAAGAAGCAGCAGAACAGCAGCAACCCGTGAGCCAAGAACTTATTTCTCAGCGGCCCGACAGCTCCAGTAGTGCGGATACTGTAGAGCTGACACCCGAGCACGGCGCAAAGATGACAGGTGCGGTTTATTCTGACCCCCTTCTCATCCTTCCTGCAGCCATCCTCACTAGGTTATTGATTGCGGTGGAAGAACACCAGATCGATTGGGCGAGAAATAAGCGATCGACTAAAGATAGTTATGCGGGATACACAAGGGAAGAACTGAAGTCTATTGTCGAGTCGCAATGGAACTTCCCCGGACCCGGACTCCCGTTTGATTTATCAGAAGCTGCCTGGGAAGACATACACAGGATGGGAGTAACCAAGGAAACCATCGATCCAGCTGTGTGGAAGAAGTCCGCAGCCGGATACGCACAGGGATTCTTCAGCTCTATGGAGCGATTAAAAGAACAACTGTTTCAACAACCCCAAGGACCTCAAGAGCAGGGACAGCTGCTTTATCAAGTTAGAGAAAGAATTCTACGAATCAGGCTAATCTTATCGGCCTTTGAGGAGGCTTCTAAAAGAAGACAAGACACGTCGTTGCAAGTTGCCGTAAAGACTTGGTTTCAACGGGTGAGCCTCCAGGTTCAAGGAACGGCTCAGTGGAAAGCTCAGCTGGAGGAGCGCTCAACCCATGGAGAATCAACAGACGCTACTTTTTCCCAAGTGGAAAGTGAAGCGACGGCAGAGAAACCGCATAAGAGGGATGCCATTGACATCTATCTGTCAGACTATCAGCGCTTTTTAGGAGATGAAGAGTTGAGGAGAAGGTTAGATGGACTTAGCCCTAATAGTGAAGGAACCCAGTGTGTGTTGGACGCCATCGATGTGGATATGAGAGCTGCGAACCAAGCTAGATTTGATGAACGCCTTCGCATCACTAGAGTCCAAGAAGAACAAGTGAAGAAAAAACGTATAGAAGACAGAAAGGCAGCGGCAGTGGCAGCAGCAGTGGCAGCTGCAGAAGCAGAAAGAAAAGCGGCAGTAGCAGCGGCAGAGGCAGAGGCGGAAAGAAAAGCGGCAGCTGCAGAAGCAGAAAGAAAAGCGGCAGTAGCAGTGGCAGAGGCAGAGGCGGAAAGAAAAGCGGCAGCGGCAGAAGCGGAAAGAAAAGCGGCAGTGGCAGCGGCCGAAGCGGAAAGAAAAGCGGCAGAGGCAGTGGCAGAAGCAGAACGGAGAGCGGCTGAAGAAACCACCCAATTAGAATTGGAAAACATTCAGGAGAATCAAGACTGCATAAATAAACAGTTAACAGCTAGTAATATGCAGATGATGAATCGATCTACTCCCAAAAGACAGGGATATACATCATCTGAGGAAGGCGATACCACCGATACTGAAGGCAAAGGAAATAGATCTCGTCTAAGCAGACGTAGAAGAACATCCCACCGTCAGAAATTGCCTGATTTGCCTCCAGCTGTTAGAAGGCAACTAAATAACACAAACTTAGGTAGTACAGAACCCACAGACCAAATAATTAAAATAGAAAGACTCCCTACTATAGTAGATGAGCCTGAAATAATTAGGCCTGTTCCCGAAGCCACCCTTTCGGTGGTAGAGACACCTGTACTCCCTGAACCTACCTCTAAATTCCCTCTGCACAGCACTAAGCTACCTGTGCCCAGCAGAACAGCCCATGAGACAATCCATGTCCTGGACTCCGAGCGAAATATTAATGATTTGTCGCCCGTTGTCCCTCGTCCGCCCGCTACAACGTTGGCGGCTCCCACTTCGGCGGTCGAGTGGGTGGATGAGAGACGACGGGGGATGGATCTCCTGCTCGGGCAGATGCAGGAGACCGTTCAGCAATTCAAGGGCACAGTAAGGGAAAGTAGGTTAGAGTTGCAAGAAGTGCAGCAAAGTATCGCGTTAGAACGCGATAAATTAGTAAATACACAAAAGGGTATACCACCACCCCCGGTAACAATGTGTCAACCTGTTAGGTCTGAAGTATCTCATGCGCAAGGTGTGGAGCCTACACGCATATATACTGCTAGCGAAGTAGAAACTCCTACAGTGAACCCTATTAAGGGTAATTATAGACCTGTTGATAATGATATTCCCTATAGACCTGATCATAATCCGAGAAATTTATATACCGATAACTCGATATTAAATAACACGATGGCCCAAGAAAGTTTTACGCGTCAAATGGCTAGAACCGAAGCCCGGCAAGCGGTAAAGGTGGGAGAGATCGTCAAGTTCAATGGAGATGAGATGAAATGGTTACCTTTTAATGAATATTACAAAGATAACATACAGAACTCTGTACTATCTAATGGAGAGAAACTTAGATTCCTCATCGAGTGCTTGGAAGGATCTCCCAAGTTAATGGCGTTAAAGTTTATTGGACATCCAGACGGATTAAGACAAGTTTGGGATACACTAAACATCAGGTATGGTAATAGGAATAACATAGCTAAATATTTGTATGCAAAATTAGTAGCGCCCCGAAAGTTCATTAGCAGCGGGATAATAGAGTTTTCCGATGAGATTCAGGAGATCTGTAGACAATTAGATTGGTTAGGTAAGTCTCATGAATATCAGAGTTCTATGGTTATTGGAGCCGTGGCCTCTACTTTACCGAAGGGTGGAGTAGGTACACGCTGGGATAAGAAAGTGTTATATATGATGGAACAACAACGACGAGACCCTACCATGGCTGATCTCATGTCATTCTTAGATGGAGAAGTGAAATTACAGCTCCTAAAACAGTCTAGAGAGAAGACACCGGAAAACAAGGTAAGTGAGAAACCCTTTTCTAGGAGAAAGGTAACACCAGTGTGTTATACAGACGATGGCGAAAGCCAGACTTCTCAAGGAGAGGATAGCGGGAAAGACACTGAAAGATCTTATTATGTCAATAAAATGCCTAAAGAACAGGTAAGTAAATTCAAGTCTCGAACCAATGACAGGAGAGAACAGGTAAGAAAAACTCCTCCTACGTCTCCTAAGAGAATTCAGGTGAGAAAGCCCGAAGAAAGAACGAGTGTGCACAATGTTATTCAAAATAAGGTAAGTAACATCAAACCGAAATGTGCGCTATGTGACGGGACCCACCGTTTGAATATGTGTGATGAATTCCTGAAGAAATCATTAGCGGAGAGACGGGAAGTCATGTGGTATAAGCTGTTACTCCGACACAAGGTGTGCAAAGTGCGGTGCGAAACATCATATCTTGTTGCACACTGAATTTGAGCGAAACAGCCAGAGTCAGGTAAGTGATTCCGAACTACATGTCCAATTCAGTGATGTGAACGACACTGACCAAAGTTCTGAGATGGAAGGATTCTATACAGATGAATTCTCCGACGAAGGTGAATCCTGTTACATGATAAATACCGCAGTGTATCGAGCACTTACATATGAAAAAGACACAGACAGCGACCTCACCCTATCTACTTCTGATCGACAACCATCTTGGAAAGCGCCACCTTCCAATGTAGGAATCCGAGAATTTCCTGTAGTACAGGTAAGGGTCCACGGACCTAAAAGGAGTTATGTAGTGAATGCCCTCCTTGACTCCGGTAGTACAGGAACATTCATCGACAAAGAACTAGCCGAAGACATCTTTGCTGGACAACCCAAGTTCCGAACTAAGCTAAACATGTCAGGAATTATGCAGGTTTGGAAATCTACAGTAATAGCGGATTATTATGTAGGTGCGTTGTCCACCCCCCAGGATGAACTAGGAGAACATAGTATAAGGTCAGTAAAAATGGTGGCGATAAAGAACTTCGCTACCACCCAAGTGGAACCTTATAACTGGGATGAGGACGATTTCACCCAGCAGCTGGAAATACCTAGATTCAACACCGATTACCCTGGAGTGCAAATACTCATCGGTCAAAACGCACATGAAGCGCTCGAGACATTGGAGAAACGGCCCGCTCAACCGCAACCACTACAAGCTTATGCGGGAAGAACTAGAGTGGGTTGGTACTTTACTGGCCCTTCCCGTAGAACTCTCATGGAAAGATTGCCGAAAGATCAGGTATATCAGGTAAGAGAATGGGAAGTCGAGGGCAGTGAGTTAGACGATCCAACTGAGGGAACACCATACTCCTCAGATAATGACGATGTCCAGGTATATCAGGTAAGAGAATGGGAAGTCGAGGGCAGTGAGTTAGACGATCCAACTGAGGGAACACCATACTCCTCAGATAATGACGATGTCTACCAACTTTTTGACGAGGAGAATGCCATTGATCTCCTTAAGGAAAACGAGACTTGGCAAACCCAAGTGAACTTATGTCAGCTCCTTCTTCCATCAGAGCGAGACAACTATAACGACGAACTTAATGACGTCATTGAACGTTATAATGCCAAGACTCGGGATGAACACGCCGTACGATTCTTTTCTCAAGAGGCTGTAGAGCCCAATTCCTACGATAAGGCCCTATCGGTAGAGGAAGAAAGAGCCAAGCAGATCCAAGAGATAACTACACGTTTTCTTAAAGATCAAGGTAGATATGAGATCGGTCTACCTTTCCGAAAGCGAGAACCAAAGTTCGTAAACAACAGACCCTTGGCGGAGAAAAGAATTGCTCAACTACATCGACGCCTTACGGCAAATTCTTCAGCTAAAGAAATGTATCAAACGCAGTTGAAGAAATTTATTAGCAAGGGATATGCGGAGCTAGTACCGGAAGAAACACCTATAACTGAGAGAACGTATTATTTAACTCACCATTACGTTCCCAAACCCGGTAAACCCCATGAAGTACGAGTGGTGTTTGACGGCTCTGCCCTCTATATGGGCCAATCCTTTAATTCCGAATTGTTACCCGGACCCAACTTACTCCAATCCTTGTTGGGAATACTCCTAAGATTAAGACAATATTCAATTGCTTTCGCCTCAGATATAGAAGGCATGTTCTTACAAGTCAAGGCGTTGGATAGGGATCGAGATAGCCTACGATTTCTGTGGTGGCCTGAAGGAGACCTCAACCAGAAACCGGTGGAGTACTGGATGACCATCCAGGCTTTTGGGATAATCTCAAGCCCTTCAAACGCCTGTTCAGTGGTGCGCACCACTGCGGATGACAACCGAGACGCCTTCTCTAAAGAGGTGATTGACAACATCAAGCGGGATATATACATGGACGACAATCTAAAGTCCCTTCCATCAGTCGAAGAAGCCATTGACGTCGCTAAAGGAACGGTAGAGTGCTTAAAAAGAGGTGGATTTCGATTAACTAAATTCACCAGCAACTCCCGTGAGTTTCTGGAGTCGATCCCGGTAGAAGATCGAGGAGCGAAAGACCTGGATCTAATAAAAGATGATCTCCCAGAAACTAAGACCCTTGGTTTGAAATGGGACACAGAAAGAGATATCCTGTTTTTCCAACTAAAACAGCGAGATAATCCAGTTCGGACTAAACGGATTTGTTTAAGTATCCTGAGCACTTATTTCGATCCATTGGGATTTATTAGCCCAGTTATATTGATTGCTCGGAGTTTAGTACAACAAATGTGGCTTGAAAACCACTCATGGGACGATCCACTTAAGGGAGAATTATTAAAGAAGTGGATGAAATGGGAAGATTCTCTACCAGCTATCGAGAACTTTATAATTTCCCATTCATATTTTGGTCATGTTCTCCCTACGTATTCCTATCAACTCCATGTGTTTGGAGACGCCAGCGATATGGGAATAGGTATAGTAGCCTACCTAAGGGTGGAAACTCCGGACGGAATCAAAGTCGCCTTGGTTACCTCTAAGGCATTAATAAACAATAAGTTGAAAGTTCCTCGAGCGGAGTTAAAAGCGGCTCTAAACGCTACAGCCATCGGCCGGAATGTAACAGAACAGATCGACTATCCACTGGAGAAAACTGTCTATTGGACCGCCGCTTTACTCGTGTTGGAGTATATAACCAATGAAGTCTGTCAGTTCAGCGTCTTCGTTACCAACAGAGTAGCCATTATACTCAGTCGCACAACGATGGATCAATGGAGACATTGCCCCGGAACGATTAATCCAGCAGACATCGCCTCCAGGGGAGCAACTCCACAAGAACTGGTAGATACTCCAGACTGGCTAGGTGGACCCGACTTCCTGTACAAAGAAGAAGAAGAATGGCCTCCTCATCTTACTACCGCAGAGATTAGACAGGCCAAGGGAGCGGAGAAAGTCAAACCTAAAACTCGGGCGAGTAAATCGAAGTTATTCAAACCTATGGTAGATCTGTCTGTACTACATACTTCCGGAGACGACGCTTTGGATCAGAAACCAACGGCCACAAATAAGCTTGTTGTGGAAATCCGTGAGAAGGATTGGAAATCTGGAATACCAGACGTCTCGCAAGGACTCTCACCTCTTCTGCAGAGAGCGATACATCACTACAGTTCCTGGAATCGGCTCTGTAAGGCCGTTACATATTTAAAGAGATGTTTTCACCATCACTACTCCGGGATGAAGACCAAAGGTGATACCGCTCCAATAACATCAGTGCAGGTCCATGTTATTAAAGATCTTCCCAAATATAAGATACCCGACAGGTTTCTGAAGGAGAAGATCAGTTATCAGGAGCATGAAGAAACCAACAAGCAGATGCTGAGACTCCTGCAATGCTATGAGGATTCCGATAAGTATTTCCTGTTGTTGAGAAATCCACGGATGCGCTTAAGGGATCGTTTCTCTAGCACAATGATAGATGGGTTGATACGTGTTGGAGGAAGATTAACGAATGCTCCATTATCCTTTGACACTAAGTTTCCCATACTCATTAGAAATCTTGAGATACAAGTCAAGATGATTGTAGATGTTCACAGCAAACTTTATCATGCTGGTAGAGAACGAGTTCTTAGCGAAATTCGAACTCGCTATTATTTTTATAAACCCCGTAGAGCTCTGAACCAAGTTCTTAGGAACTGCATACCCTGTAGGAAAGTATTCAGTAGGCCTTTAACACAGCGAGAGGCAGAATTACCTAGGGAACGAGTAAGCTTCTATGAACCACCCTTTACTAATACCGGTGTGGATTTATTTGGCCCTATTGAAGTATATCGTGCTAGGACTATAGTCAAGAGATGGTGTGTCATCTTTGTTTGTATGACTTGTAGAGCTATCCATCTCGACATGGTGAACGATTTATCTACCAACAGCTTTCTATTAAGCTTACGATGACAGATCGCTCGCTTTGGCACTAGTAACACGATGAGATCTGATAAGGGAACAAACTTCATTGGTGCCAACAATGAAATCAAAGCTTACGTCAAAGATTGGAACCAAAGACAGGTGGACGATCAGCTACGAGTAACAGCGTCTAGCTGGACCTTCAACGCCGCCGACGCCCCTTGGTGGGGAGGAAGTTGGGAGAGATTAATAAGAAGTGTGAAGACCGCATTTCACTTTATAGTGCCTTGCCGCGCGTATCTCACCGACGAACTTTTGCGGACGTTAATGGAGGAAATCGCCGCCTATCTCAACGAGAGACCGCTTATGCCAGTCTCATCGAGTCCCGATTCCCTGGAAGCGCTAACACCCGCGCACTTCCTACTGAAGAAACCTGTAGCCATGCTCCCACAATCGGAAATCACAGACAGAGACGAATACTGCCGGCAAACTTGGCAACTCATGCAGTTGTTATCCCGTCGTTTCGCTGACCATTTCGAAAAACATTATCTGCCCACGCTACAGCTTCGAACTAAGTGGTTTGCGCAGCAAGAAAACGTCAGCGCTGGAGACATGGTTCTTATTGTGGATGTAGATCTTCCACGTAAGCGGTGGCAGACAGGTCGTATCATCGAGACTCACATCTCGGATGACGGTTTGGTGCGATCGGTAGAACTCGTCGTCATGCGACGCAACTTCAAGAAACCGGGAATTGTCTTCGAGACACAGCAGCTCAATCGCCCAGTTGGTCGCTTATGTTTACTGGAAAGAGACAGAGAACTCTCCGGAAACTATGGAAGACAAGATACTCTTCCCACGACCACCTCCCTAATCCAACAAACATCTAGGGACTCCCCAGCTTAGTAGCATATGGAGTGGGTGTGTGACCATATTATTTTATTCTTATTATTTTATATTTATGTATGTATTATTATGTAATTTTATTATAATCGTTTTCTTTAATTTTATTTAGTAGAATGTTATTTTAGCGATTATTTAGTAGATTAGTGCAATATATATTTGCGTTTATTACTTAGTTACTTATATATTATATATTTAGTGCGACGGCGAGAAATAATTATTTTTCTCTTTCCTTACTGTCTGTATTACATTACAAATACGTAACTACAGTAAGATGAAATATCCGTACTTATTAAAGTACAATAGAGCTCCTACTATATTTAAGTATTATTGGTAGGCAGAGTATTAGGAATGCAAAGTTCAGATCCTCGTGTCTCGGCTAAACCAAGCTCTGGGTAGACCTTGGAAACGACTTGCCTCTTCACACTGACATTGCTTCGTGCGATATTGCTCTCATACCGTATATTAAATAATACATATAGTAGCGTGATGTCCTTTTAACAGTAGCGTATAACGCAAAATAAATCTGTTAAACCCTTTGACCATCTGTAATTCTAGTCGATTAAGATATCGCGGCACCCAACGATATACTTGAAAGACAAATTCTAGAATCAGTGGTTAACGTCCCCAGACAAGTTCTGGAATAAACTGGTGCCCATCCTAAAATATTAATTATTAATATTTATAAAATCTGTCGAAATTTTAGATCCTTTAAAATTCTAGTCGATTAAGATATCGTAGCACTTACCGATACTCTTAAAAGGTCAAAATTCCTAGAATCAAGGATCCCAGTCCCCAGACACGTTCTGGAATAAAATTGTGTCTATTTTAATATTAAATAATAAAATTTACGGGAATAAATTTAAATTCATATATTTTAATGAATTTAATAAATTGTCATTTTTACACAATTTATAACATTCCCAAAATTCCATTAATTAGTAGATCATGGGAGCGGAGATTCACTCTATTAAGTGTATTAGTGTGCGAGAATCTCCAATATAGAGTCAAATGCCGATAAAATTCATAAAATCATGTATAAAGAGAAATATTGACCATTAAAGAATTACTATTAAATAGCATCCCAGATCTGTATGCATGAGAATTACCCTAATTCTACCGCTAGCTTTCCATAATGTCACCATGGCAACAACCACGCTAGAATTAGAAGCGAGTTAACAGAACAATAAAAAGCTTGCTCATTGAATAGCATACGGAATAAATAACACACCGCTAGTATCCAAGGATACATAATAACAACGTGACATTCTGGAAGGCACTTGACTAACGGACAAATGACCCGAATGTGTGATAGAATGTGTACCATTTGTGACAGTTACGTGGAATTTGTGCGTTTGTAGGTGAATGTTACTACTAAGGTGTCGCAATTGTGAAAGTAGCCCTAACTCTCCAGTAAGAACCTGAAGTATATCTAAGCCTTTGGGACGGACGGTGGAGTGACTCGTTCTGGTTGTTATAGTCATTGTGCAGCTACGACGTTGGCGATAGGCACATCGGCGAAAGTACACCAGCGCTGAGGATCTCGCACTGTCCGGGGGCAGAGAGGGGTAGGCAGCGACGCCCGCTAGCCTAAATATAAACTCATTATAATATTAATAAACTCATATAGCAGATATGACTGAGTTGATAGAAGATAATCTTGGTGTCAGGGGAGATATACTCTACCGTTGCAGGCATTTGTTGATAGCTTAATACGCGGCGATGCTGGTCCAACTGCTGCGAAGGATGATGGTCGTTATATTGAACCGCCAATGTCCCAAGAGCAGCTCACGCGTGAGTTGGACTATAGAAAATTCATCGCTTGCTATACGCATCGTAATGGTACGTATATGGACTTCTTAACTACTGGTCATCCTATCGACCTACACGATACGGACGATATAGACACCGAAAGGGAAATGGTTTTATTTAAATATCATACCCAGCGGAAGCGGAACGATAAACTGAGACTCGAACATGAAAATTCTATTCGAGACCAACTCGAAAGTGCAGATGTTGAAGAGCCGGATAAACGCAGCGACTTCACCAAATACCTGGAATTCTTGAGAGAAACCTATCTTGATATTACCAGTCAACAGAATCTAGAAACTCGATATCCTCAAGGTATACATCATGACCGCATGGTAGAACTCAAATGGCTCTATTCCACTATGATGTATCTTACCGCCGATCGACCGCTACCTGTTGTACCGGATAGCTTCGAACGGATGGAGGAATATTGTAAGCGGGAGAAAGATCACTCGCGTTTCCCCCTACAAGACGTGCGTTTTTGGTATTATTGCGATGAATGCCCAAGACCCAACCAACAAACGAAAAGACATAAACATCCGCGGAGACGTTGCTTTAAACACGGTTTTACTCGCTATATTTACGGGAGTTTCGAGCGAAACTTGTTCGATGTATCACCTACGCTCGTTCGACTCAGACGATACCTAAAGAGGTGAGACTCTTGATCCTATTAGTATGACGGATCCTCCCGAGCTGTACTCACTGCTCAAAGATCTAGTGTTACCTGAACAATTAGTCGGTGGCACCCCGGTTGTGGGCTTCCTAGATATTAGCCCATCCTACCTAGCCGGATTGGGACGCGGACATTTAATATCGCCGTTTAACCCTTACCATCGTTCCGGCTTAACACGATATAACCTGTCACCAAAGTGGCGGAGAGCATTGTACCAAATGAGTTAGACCCTATTCTACAAAGATCAGAAAAGGAACTTACGCTTGTTCAGATAAACGTAAATTGCACTAGCAAGCCCAAGTGGTAAACAAAGTAAATTTATCTCAGTTCGATCGGGAAATCCAGAATCTCTAAGAAGTTATCGAACTTGGACGACCCTATTCTCTGCGAGAGTTTTTGGATGAACGTATCCAGCTACGAGCGGAGGAAAATCAGCTCGAGGAGAAGCATATCGAAACGGCGGATACCCCGACCATAATCCTACACCTTCTGATGCAATCATATTGCACCCTTCACCCAGGATTTATAGCCCTCCTAGCAAAGTGGCTTGCCCCAAAGAAAAAAGAACTCTTGCTAGCCTCAAAAAACTGCGTAAACGCCGTCCTCGTAAGAAAGACTAACTGTTTAGAGTATTTTTATATTTTAGAAACTGTGATTTGTTATATTTTATAGACTTAAATCCCATTTTCTGGGAGCGGTGTAAAGGCTTTTGCGGAATTAGCCGGTTATTTTCCCCGTAAAGTACTCTGTAGTTGGTTTAACAGGCATAAAAGGCCGTGTCCTCACTGTACTGGTGTTTTAGAGGACATAAAAGCCATTTCTTCTGTATGTGTACTTTAACGGACATAATTAGTAATTCTATGACGCAATACGCCAGATCCTCTTGAAACAGTGTAGCTACCATGACGACGGCTAACAGCTGATGCTGTACACGTGGAGCTTGTTCTTTGTTCTCTGTTCCTTCTTTGTTCGGTCATCCAATCAGAGCGTTTTTTGCCTCTCTGTTAGAGATTGTATATAGAAACTCGTGGAGTTGAGTCAGTATGTGATTTTGTCCACAGCCTACAACACCGGCTTTGGAACCTCCGTGTTTCAGTCTTTAGCCCAACATTAGTAGGCTTAATTATAGAACGTATATCCGTTATCATATCAATCCATACAAAACAATCATTACTCACATAACTTAACTTAACATTTTACTGCTATTTACTGTCGGTTATTCATTATTTGTTGATGGAATATTATATTTGGAATACTGATAAATAATCAGACACCCCAATCTTCTTGATATACTAAAGGTTAGAGAGACCGGTTACATATAACAATTGCGACTTACATTAAGTGGTTTGAAGTGAATCTAATGCTATTTTATAGGCCCTACATGTATTGTCTGTTGTTCTCCTTACATGTGACTAAAATTAATGAAGGTCGGCAGATCAGTGTGCAGCATTGTGCAGTATTGTGTATGATTGTGATTGATAACAAAGCATCTCCTAAAGAATGCGCCATATACGTGAATCTATAGCCATCCCGCTGTGTCTAGTTTAAGTCATAACTCTGTTTATATATTTAGAGCGCCACGTCCTAAAGGAACTGCTAATATTTCCCGAAAGTGAATAATATTTGTCAGAGATTATATATATTACGATCAGTCGAATAATACGGTAGGCCTACACCGCAATACAATTAGGCTTCCGAATCCAGTCTCCCGGGTATATCCAACGGGTGAATGATCGCGCATAGACTGGCTTCGGCTAATGTAGTGTATCAAATACTTGTCATAGGCTAAAGACGATCTATTATCTAGAAGACATCCCAATTTGGCAGGTTAAACTGCTAAAGGTCTGAAAGCGCGAACATGCTGCCAGGTGATATTAATTTAATAAATTGGAGATGAGCTGTTGCAACTTTAATTAAAGTATTAGAGAGAAATACTATATCAGAGTATTAGGTAGATGTAGTATCATAGGAGATCGATTTGTTATTAGATTTGCTGGAAACAGCTTCGCAAAATTCGGCGGGAGAAGTGACCGGGGGGGGGGGGGGGGAAGCAACCGTTCACCTAGAAAGGGAATTACTACCTGATACCTTGATGTTCGCTTTACGTCCCCATATATGGCCTCCCATCAATGAATATCCTACAATCCTACAGTACTTGGCCGTCTTGTGCTAGTTGCTTTGCCACCCTGTATATCTATCCCCGAATGCTGATGAATGGACTGGTGGGAGGGATACTTTGGGGCCTCCTTTTGGTTACAAATTTGTATCATTTGGCTAGTTCTGCGTGTTACATTTTTTAGTCATATTAGTGATATATTTGTGCTTTCCATTTAATCATTGCATTATTGGCCTACTAAAGGCCTGTTTCCGCGCTGCTTTTTTATTTTGAGCTGTTTTTCTAGCTTTTTTTGAGCTGTTTTACTAGCTTTTTTGAGCTTTTTTTCAAGCTTTTTTTCAAGCTTTTTTTTAGCTGATTTTCTAGCTTTTTTTCTAGCTTTTTTTTTCAAGCTTTTATTCAAGCTTTTTTTGAGCTGTTTTTCTAGCTTTTTTTCTAGCTTTTTTCAAGCTTTTTTCAAGCTTTTTTTCAAGCTTGATATCTTGATATAACCTTTTCTAACGTTCAGTTAAAATTAAGATGTAATATGAATGTTCTAGAATTAGATAATTATGATATTCGACCAGCTTTTTTTTTGAGCCTTTTTTGCAGCTTTATTCTATATTCTAGGTTTTAGCATTCGAAAATTCTCAGATTCATCTTGAAGCAATTAATTTCTAGAAATTGTTTTATTTAAAAAAAGCTTGAAATAAAGCTCAAAAAAGGTGGGCGGAAACGGGCCTTAAGCCGATTTCAGAAGAATAAAAAGAATAAAGATAATTTTTGTTTCTATCTAGAAAAAAAAAAACAATTACACGCATTTAATACTTTCAATGGTTTATGTAGTGTAGGCCTACATTACACTGTACAATGTACACTGTACATTACACAGGCGTTTGTAGAGCATCAACATAACAATATATTGCACATCATTTTATTTTCATATCATTTTTGAAATGGCAACATTTCATTTTCAAAATTCTGTCTAGATGTTTTATTGGTTAATTATTAAGACCATTCACTGAAAATGTCCCAGCTAAACAGTTGGAAAGTGGTTTGGATCGCTTGGAGGCTTTTTCGGTAAAACCTTAATTATTGGTGGCTGTTATGTAATAATAACGCCTATCAGCCTGTATTCTGCCGTTCTGGCCCGGTTGGCGTAACTTCAACTTCTGGGAATGATAAAATAGCCTTTGTCTAAATATTAAATATTCTTTTTATAAAAAAAATTCGATTATCTCAGTGCAATAGCTCATCTGCAATAATGCAGTGATGAAATTGATAGGCACACGCCTATCAATATATTCATTGTGGCGTATTTACAACTGCATAGTGCAAGGATAGAAAGTCTGATGTCCAGATGAATATATTCATCAGAACTAATGAGTGACATCGAGGCATTTATAGGTGACGGAGTTTAGAATGTATCGAATTAATAGTGTTGGCGGGAAATTTGAATGTTAATGAAGAGAATGGGAATTAATGAAATACGATTTGTTATGTTTTTTTTGAGAGGTTAAGACGCCAATAGCCTTGATAGAGAATTTCAAACAACTTGGTTAAAAAATGACAGAAGAGTAGCATTTTTTAGAGGCGCAAAACGATAAATTAAAATTTGAATTAAGTTGAATTAAAACTTCCCTCGCAAATTGGTCAGTCTCTATTAGATTACCAATATGTAATAACTAAAATAGTAATTTATGACAGTTAAGCTAGCAGCTAGCAGACATCTGGAATATTCGTTAAGCAATCAGCTACAGTAGCAGACAGCTGGAATTTTAGCCACTGTTGTTTTGTGGTCGGTGATTTCATATCTGGTATCATATCTAATCTGCTGCCATAACCGTGTGTCTGTCGGAATGTCTGTTTGTCTGTTGCTTTATCCATCAATATATAATACACACACGACATAGCTAAAATTGTCGCTATAGTGGTTTTCCTGGTCGATGATTTCAATTCTGGTGTCAGTTTTTATGTTTGTTGACATCTTGTCTGTTATCTTACAGTTTGGCTGTCTGTCGGTCTCTCTTTCTTTCAAGCTTGAAAGTCCATCAATATATAATACAACACACAACCGAGCTAATATTTTCTCTATGGGGGATTTCATGGCCGCTAATTTACGATGTCAGTCCATGTACGATGTTGACGAAATATAGTCAGTCTTTTTTGTTTAAATAATGTAAATTTTACTTCGCATACATTACATACATACATTTCGCATACATTGCAATAACTTTCAAATTAGATTTTTCACAAATATCTAACAAAAAAGGTTTTTCAAATTATTAGTTGTCCTATAAATGGTGAATCCCCACTCTCCTAAAAATTTTCAATTATGAATGTGTTTTTTCAATGTGTTTTTAATGTATAAAATATACTCCTAGACTATTGAATGTTTAATAACCCTCCAAGATATAATTTTCACATTTGTTTGTTAGTTTGAATTCTTATTTCACAGAAAATCTTTTAGTAAAATATTTTTTGTTCAGTTACCATAGTTCCATTTGTATCCCTGGTGGATAGGAACAACCCGCTGTTTCTCTGATTTCTGAAAGTAGTTCCGCCCCATTATTGGGAAGTCAGAGCAGAATACCTACCTACCTAGTAGAAGTAGTAGTAGTACTGTAGTAGAGGTAAAATAATGGCTGCCATACTATAGGGGTAAAGGCCCACTCCTCACCACACGGTCACTTCCTCACTCCTCTTTCGCTTCACCTTCTGAATGAAGCACCCAGGAAGTCCATTCGTATGGACATAATGATAGGTGCTCCGTTAATCTACCAAGAATCACTGAATTAATCAATACATTTATACCTTGATTTTGGACCTGGCCGGACCGTACACAAGAAGAAATCTTCTTAGAATTGGTAAGGATAATAAGTAAGTGGAATAGAAAATGCTCCACAATCCTACTTAGACAGACATATTGAGTATGCATATGGAAGCTAATGAAGAAGATGCAAAAAAAATATTCCCCAGGCACCAATGTCATTACATTTACAATTGAACAACAAGTTAAAATTTAGTAAACACACAATAAGATTTACGCATCCATAGTTTAAATTATACTGTAGTAAAATTATATACAAAATATAGTATAATGTAATACAAACTATTATAAATTATTACTTATATTATTTTAAGAAATAGTACAATTATTGTTGCTTGATAATCCCAAACTACCTCCAGGCCTTTATCACCCTTTTATAAATGTTAAGATTGTCTATTTACAGCATGTTAGACCGCGTTCAGAACCGAACCGAGTTCGTAACAACAGAGTCAAAGTCAAAGTCAAAAGAAAATAAATATACTCTTAGCTATCTTGCAATAATAAATAATAATACATTATATAGGCCTATTATAATACATAAGGGCATTCTAGAAAAAATTAAATTTCTTGTGATGTGTTTTACATTTTGTCTTTTGACTTTAACTTTAACTCGGTAATGTGAACGCGGACTTTATATGAACTCGGAATCCACAATATCTATGGTTGTTGTTCCCCTGAAAACAATCGATTTCATTCAGCAGAAGAGAAATTGCGCAAAAGGATACTCATGCGGCGCTCTTATGTTGCCACTAATGACTCCCGGGTACTTGTGCCTAGATCCCCCGACCTTGTTATTGTCTCTAGCCAGCAGGGTATTGTCTTTTTTAGACATTAGATAATACGCACAAGGGTTCCCTCAAATAAGTTAGGGCCATCTAGAGGCACTGGTATAATCCCAGTCAAGATATATGGCATGGTTTTTCAAATGTACATCTCTATATGTATATCTCGAAGTAGTCAGATAGGATGTTGTGAGGAGCCACTTTCTAGTCAAACCCTTGCGCTTGCTGAGGAATGTATGTCCGAGGACAGCGATTGCTTGTTGGGAAGTCTGCAACTGGGTTGCGCTGACACTGGCCTAAGTTATATACGAAATTCTGATTCTGACTAAGGGGAGTGAGTACCCACATCCAGCTTTGCTGCTATCCACAATCCACATCCAAATCAGACTGATGAGGAGGTTGTTTCCTCGGGACTGGACTCGTGAATATTTCATAACTAACCAACCCTTCCTATACTCCACAGAATTTATATTAATTAATTAGTAGCCTTTCTGGGAATTTTTGTCAAATTAGCATAGCTAAATTACAAAGAACATGCTATTTCTTATATCTCATTATATTATACCCTGTACTGCTTTACCTGTAACATTTTGGATAATGCATATCCCCTCAGGTGATTGTCCATCTTTCGATCTCCCTTTCTCTCCTGTCTATTGCACACCAGTTAATTAATGACTTTCTATCTGTGATCAATATGATATTAATGGACCTCAATGATCCAATCAACTCTCCCATCCTGTCTACTTCATTTCCTAACTATAATTGATAGAACCACTCTAATGTCGCCACTCAATTAGCACTAGAGAATGGAAATGTGAAAGATTTGACATTTTATAATCTCAGCGTGATGCTGAATCTTATTAGATTACTTACAACTTAAACTCTAGATTTTAATAAAGCAGCTAGTGAGGCATAGATACATCTAAGTGCATATATAATATATCTATAAATTAATACAAAAAATTGTCAAATTTCTGGATTACTTAACGCTCGTCTATCGACGAGCCGTGTCGATCGTAATCCACCTATTTATTTATCGCTCACGCTGTCTTGGTTACTATTAATTGATAACAGAGTGTATTATTAACTCTTTACATACTTGTGTGTAAAGTAGCACTTTACAGTGTGATGATCCGAGTGGCTTTGTTACACGAACGAACGTTAGTGAGTGAGTGAAAATAAAGCCAGGAGGATCAGAACACTGTAAAGTACTTTGCAACAAGTATGTATGTAGTTTTATTCCAAAATTTTAACATTACGAAATGATTGTACATATATTATAAGTGATAGAAACTGCACAAATTAAATTAGTTGCTGTATAAATAAATGTAAAAATGACATTAATTATGTTATAAATAAGTTGCTTATATTTATGGTGGCGTTTGGAGCCATGTTATAATATTATAGCTAGGCCCTACTGGTTATTAATAGCTATACCCCGCTTACAGGTAGGTAATGCAGTAGGCCTATCTGGCTGTCAGGAAAATTTCCACCTATTGTTTACGTGGTAACCAATGACGGCGTTAAGTAATGTCAACTAAGGGGACATTACTTAACTGATAACACCAAAATCAATATTATATGAACAGGCCAATACAATGCTGTAATGTCCTCAAAAGTTGTAAAGCGCTAAATAACAACTCGCTGTTAATACTAACTAACGGCGTTGAGTAATGTTACAATTTTGGAATAATAACTATTGCTTGTTGCAGTTACCTAATATAGGAAATTACCCAAAAAAGGGATTTTTTTTATACATGTCAACATGTTAGCTAGCTATTACTTTTATAATTCTATTACATTTTTTTAAATAGTTCAAAATTAATATACTAGCTAGTTTTTGTTATTTTTAAATTGTTGTTCTAGAACATGTTTGCTGGTTTATAAAAATGTTCCAGAATTTTTTTTATCTAACCTTTTTAACAGGTCTAGAACATAATTCTAGAAATTTGGTATATAATAGCGAATATATTCGTGAATCGTGAACAAAACATACAAATATAATAAATGGCTACTATTATCTATTATACATCTTGTCTACATCCAGAAATTTAACAGTAAAGCAACATATTATATTGTGTATAATGTCCCTTTATCTCACTTCAGTCCCCCGTTTCAATATTTCACTCACTCGATTCTCTCGTTCGTGTAAATATTAACACTCGGGACCGTCGCGCGTGAGATAAAGTCCTACATTATACACAATATAATATATAAATAAACCTAGATCGACCTCAGAAAAAATACATATATCTCTTTATCACTAGCTTTCGATGTTTTGTATATCTTTTTCAAGTGTTGAAAACCAACTATTTATAAATTAAGTAAATTGAAAATATAAGTACAATTTAAAATTCTAGAGAGTTTCTATACTTCTTTCCTATTTCGTGTTTCCCAGGCGAACCGATTTAACTATGGGTTGAATACATCTACACCGAAATCATTTACTACTGCCTCATACTACTACTAGTATCGGCATGCTGCATTGCAGCTGCATTTTTAAGAATGCTGTGCCGGCTTATCGACAAAATTGCACCGCCACAACTCCCTATCTCCCATGACATTTGTTAGATCATTCGCATCTTCAAGGCCAGTGTCCTTTAAGATGCGTCTCAAGAAATTCATGGGCTGCCCACCATGCTTATTCACTCCATAAGGCTGCCAAAGTACAAGATTATGCACTGGCTGGTCCTCACGGCGAAAGCAATGTCCTGCAAAGCGGAGGCGATTTTGTTCTAGTGTCAAGCTTGGGTGAACCAATGATACACCTCCAATGTTATATAGTGTCTGGTTGGAGATGTGTGCATTGTACTTGACTCAATGAACCCGGCGTAGCATTCTTGTGAATGTGCCATCCAGAGATTTGGTGTCCTCAGCAGTTAGAGCCCAGCATGGACTCCCATAGAGGAGTTCTGGAACTACTGCTGCTCTAAATAATCGGACCTTAAGTTTCCGATTAATTCTCGGTGACTTCCAAATCCTGGAAAGCTTATTCAAAGCTGCCCATGCCTTTCCCTTACGTATTCGAAGGTCGTCACCTGATTTCCGGATCCATAATCCCAGGTAACAGAAGTCATCCACATGCTCAAGCATACCATCTTTTGAGCTTATGCTCATCCGATCAGAGACTTGCTGAGGACTTTCAAAGTTAACTGTCAAAATTTTGGTCTTTCTGGGGTTAATAAAAAGACCAACAATAGAAGCAGCATGTTCTAATGAGCTGAGGAGCCGTTGGGCTCCCTCTAGTAATTCTGAGAATACTCCTAAGTCATCAGCAAAGTCCAGATCAGTTAGGTACTTGGCAGGATTTCCTCGACTTCTGGAGCCAGTAGGTTGAGTTATCATCATTATGATGATCTAAGGACATGCTTAGAACATAGTCAACAACAATTATGAACAAGAATGGTGCAAGTGTGTCTCCCTGGAGGACTCCCCATAACACTTCAATTGGTTCTGTGTCACCGTCAACAGTAGACACAAATGTTGTCGAACCATCGTATACTTATCTGATTGCTGCAATAATTTCATCAGGAATCCCATATAATGAAAGTATGCTGAACATACGTGAGCGAGAGACTGAATCAAATGTCTTGAAGAAGTCAACAAAGATAAACAGCCAGATGCCTGTCTTTCTTTTTTGACAACTCTTCAATTATCCTTCTAAGTGCCAAAATGGGCTCCATCGTCCCACGACCTTTACGGAACCCATTCTGATTTCCACGGAGCAGTCTCTCAATGGGATCCCTGATGCGATTTAATAGAATTCTATTGTATAGCTTTGCAGCAATCGAGATAAATGAGATTCCCCGAAAAGAACCATAGAGTGTTAGGTTGCCCTTCTTGGGAACTGGCACCAACTTATTTGTTTTCATTTCTTGTGGGACTCTTGTTGTTCGGTACATGTCTACTATGATGGGAGGGATGAGCTTTAAACACTCAGGTATTTTAAAGACCTCAGGGGGAACACCATCTAGTCCACTGGCACGATTGGTCTTAATGCTCTTTGCAGCAGCTTTCACTTCTGCAAAGGAGATATCACCAATGGGAATATCTGGGAGTACAGACTCAGACACTTTTACTTCTATAAAGTTATCAGGCAATACCCTGTCATTATTGAGGAGCTCTTCAAAGTGGGCCTTCCAACCATTGATGCGATCGGCTGGTGATTCAGCCTTAACCTTGGTGGTTGGTTGGCTTTTTAGACCAGTAAGCAAGTTGATCGATCTCCATGCCTGGGATGATTGCCTGCTGTCGTCAGCACCATTGATGGCATCAACATGTTGGTTTATTAGCTCCTGTAAATTAACAGAGTATTGCCTGTTCAGGGACCTAGATGGAGCCTTAACTGCATTCTTGGCCGCTGTAGTCTGTTTGAGTCGGGACTCTTTCTGCGCCTTGTAGAGGTCATTTCGGCACTTCTGAATTATTTTGTTCTCAGTCCAGGGGGTCCGTTTCCTGTTTCGAGGGTATACAGGAACTGTTTCTGCAGCTGCTAACTTAACTGCCTCTATGAAGGCAGTATAGCCCTCACAGTGATCTGCCGCCTCAGAGGCAAGAACCTCATACTTGTTGCTCAGCTGTAGTGTGAAGCTGGATCTCACACTTGGCTGTTGCAACAGATAGGACCAGTCATGCCGCGCCAAGGCAGATTTCATTGTTCCTACGTAGTCTTACCTTGGCCACAATAAGGCGGTGATCACTGGAGAAGGGCTGAAGTGTAAATGCATTACAGTCTTGTATAGAGCTCCTGTATTTCCTACGAAACAGGATTTGGTCTATCTGGGACTTGTGACCACTGGGTCCACTATGAGTCCATAGCTTTCCAGTTCGCTTCTTGAACTGGGTTCCAGCCGAAAACAATCCATTTCCAGAGATATAATCCTGAAGATGGACGGAATTTCGGTTAACACTATTGCTATAGACCCAGGGCGACGTAGGTGATTGATGCAGACTTGCATTAAAGTCTCCCAGGGATGTTAAGAATGCATGCTGATCCACTCCATCAGTAGCTGCTTGTAGATTGTGGTAGAAATTTTCCACCTCCTCTACAGGGGCAACACTAGTTGGAGAGTAGCACACAATCAGAACCACGTTAGGAAATTTCTTAGCCAGTCTACCAGAACATGAGAAGTGGCAACGGCTGATGCGGTTAGAGATTTGGTCTATTTTGTCCAATGCTGCATGTGCAGTTGGATTCATCAATAGCCCGATTCCACTATTGCCACTATCATCTGCTGACGCGAGGGCGAGTCGCCAACCGCTCCCCATTTCCTTAATCAGAACCTCATCAGTGTGTCCAGTCTGTATTCGGTGCTCTTGAACACCCACTGCACTAAGAGAAAGCTTATCTGCCAAGGCAGTCAGCTTACCTTGTCGCATTGGGGACCCGAATGTTAGGATGTTTACTGAAGCTAGTCTAGTGACTTGCCTCAGATTCACCAATGGCTTTGTTGGTCTGGGTGCAACATGAGAGTAGCCTCCAACTCCAGAATCCCTCTCCCCCTCACAATCTTGCCTCCCTGGTGACCCAGGTTTTTGGCAAGAAAGGTCATCAGGAAAGGGACTCAAAGAATTGTTTGCCGCTCTCTCCCCAGTAGGGGGTGAGACAGGCAGCCGGTCAGGAGATAACTGATGCCTGTGAGGCCGATTGTGTCCGGTCATTCCACTGGCCTCTAGTGGCCGGACCTCCGCATTACTAATGTAATCCATAGTGGTGGTTGGGGGGTGCTTTTTTTGCCGAGTCAGATCTCGGGGCAAATACCACACCCTGGTTTGCCATTCCACAGGGTGGGTGTCGCAGTGGAGTCAGATATGAGGCCTATCACCCATATCTAATCTGGCGCACATGACCCACCAGTGGCTGTGCAGCTCATCTGCTGGGTCATGCCCTGTACCCCTGCTGCCAGGTGCTGGTCGCAGTGAAGTGCACTCAGAGTAGACATGAGAACACTCTACTCGTGACCAGGCATTGGTAGATCACCATCTGCCTGGCCAGGCCATATACCCCTGCAGCCAAGTATATGGGTCCTTAATCCAGGAACAAGGGCGTCCTTATCCCAGAACGAAGGGGATCCTAGTTACAGGACCAGATTTGCCCTATTAAGAGGGTCTATTCAACTACAGGTGGCACCTCCTTTAAGCTGCATGGAGGTGGCAAGTTTTCTTGATCAATGACCTAGAATACCTGACCTGACTACTGCCTCGTTGATGGTGTTCAACCCGAATGGTTTCACTGTTAGCAGAGTACATTGCCAAAAGCCCTCCCTGTTCCTTAGTTCGATGGTTTGATCTTTTTTGTTTCTCGATTTAAAATGGATGTTCTCAATGGGTGTAATTTTGAAGTCCGCAAAGTTGTGTCCAACCTGTTCACAGAAATGACGTTCAATTGAAGTCATAGGTTTATTGTTTACTATCTTACTTTTATAATTTCTAAATCTTGCTTTTAGTTCGGTTGACGATCCTACCCCTTGTAAGTTACATTTTTCACACCTTACCAGATAAATAACATTCTCAAATGTCACAAGTTATTTCTTTAATTATATATCTCTTCTTGTTCAGTGGGGTCGTTGTTGTAAAATTCTTTAAAGGTTGATTAGATTCACAAGGATTACATGTTCTTCGTTTACATCTTCTTCGTTTGAGGACTTCAAAATTACACCCATTGAGAACGTCAAATTTAAATTATGAAACAAAAAAGATCAAACGAGCGAACTAGGGAACAGGGAGGGCTTTTGGCAATGTACTCTTCTAACAGTGAAACCATTCAGGTTGAACACGATCAACGAGGCAGTAGTAAATGATTTCGGTGTAGATGTATTCAACCCATAGTTAAATCGGTTCGCCTGGGAAACACGAAATAGGAAAGAAGTATACAAACTCTCTAGAATTTTAAATTGTACTTATATTTTTAATTTATTTAATTTATAATAAGTTGGTTTTCAACACTTTTTTTTGAAAAAGATATACATATTATATCGAAAGCTAGTGATAAAGTAATATATGAATTTTATCTGAGGTCGATCTAGGTTTATTTAAAATAATATTTTTTTATTTATTTATTATTTTATGCTTACAAATATATTATGTATGAATGATATATATTGCATATAATTAACAATATTGCATTAAAAACCATCTGTAACTAATCATCATCATGTTTTATTTAGGGTTAACATACTTTTTCAACAATTAATGTCAAAACTCTTCTTATAGTTTAAAAGCTTATGTACCAAACATGGGATCATTTCAGCACTGTAACCGAGTTGTAACCATGTACTGTACACACTATTCATTTAATAAGTTATAATACTTGTAGTATTATGCCTTCGCAATAAAATGCCAATGTATCAGAATTCGACTTTTTTAGTTCATTGAACATAACTGACATGGGTTCATTAGATTGATAGAACTGTTTCCTCCCATTGCTTTTATTTGGCTTCTTTCAATGAACACTTGGCGTGTAAGACGCAATGGGGTGGACAGGATGTTGATTATTTAAAGTGCCAAGTAACTTAATTACCTAATGCATTTCGTTGGAGGACTTTATCGCTATTCCCGCTAGGAAGGGAGAAATATGTCAATCTTTCATCAATTGTAAGATTTAAATTGTTCATATAGATTTCAAAAAATTGATTACGATCTTTAACATATGGATGAAAACTTGAATTTAAACTTAGAGAGGGTTTAACAATTTTTTTGTAATGGGGAATTTTTAAATACCGGTACCAAATACACACTGGAATAAGTACAGCTCAATGGATTGGACATGGACAAGTCCCATAACCTGCTGGTAGAACGTGGATGGATATGTATCCTATACAATGATCGAGTGTGTCTCTGTGACAACTGTCCTCCATTTACTACTACTACTACTACTACTAGGATCGGCATGCTGCATTGCAGCTGCATTTTTAAGAATGCTGTGCCGGCTTGTCAACAAAATTGCGCCGCCACAACTCCGTATCACCCATGTAATTTGCTAGATCATCCGCATTTTCAAGGCCAGTGTCCTTTAAGATGCTTCTCAAGAAAGTCATGGGCTGTCCACCATGCTTATTCACTCCATGAGGCTGCCAAAGTACAAGATTATGCACTGGCTGGTCCTCACGGCGAAAGCAATGTCCTGCAAAGCGGAGGCGATTTTGTTCTAGTGTCAAGCTTGGGGGAACAAATGAGACACCTCCAATGTTATATAGTGTCTGGTTGGAGATGTGTGCATTGTACTTGACACAATGAACCCGGCGTAGCATTCTTGTGAATGTGCCATCCAGAGATTTGGTGTCCTCAGCAGTTAGAGCCCAGCATGGACTCCCGTAGAGGAGTACTGGAACTACTGCTGCTCTAAATAATCGGACCTTAAGTTTCCGATTAATTCTCGGTGACTTCCAAATCCTGGAAAGCCTATTCAAGGCTGCCCATGCCTTTCCCTTACGTATTCGAAGGTCCTCACCTGACTTCCGGATCCATGATCCCAGGTAACAGAAGTCGTCCACATGCTCAAGCATACCATCCTTTGAGCTTATGCTCATCCGATCAGAGACTTGCTGAGGACTTTCAAAGTTAACTGTCAGAATTTTGGTCTTTCTGGAGTTAATAAAAAGACCAACACTAGAAGCAGCATGTTCTAATGAGCTGAGGAGCCGTTGGGCTCCCTCTAATGATTCTGAGAGTACTCCTAAGTCATCAGCAAAGTCTAGATCAGTTAGGTACTTGGCAGGATTTCCTCGACTTCTGGAGCCAGTAGGTGGAGTTATCATCACCCCATCATCATTATAATGATCTAAGGACATGCGTAGAACATAGTCAACCACAATAATGAACAAGAATGGTGCAAGTGTGTCTCCTTGGAGGACGCCCCATAACACTTCAAATGGTTCTGTGTCACCGTCAACAGTAGACACAAATGTTGTCGAACCATCATATACTGATCTGATTGCTGCAATAATTTCATCAGGAATCCCATATAATGAAAGTATGCTGAACATACGTGAGCGAGAGACTGAATCAAAGGCCTTGAAGAAGTCAACAAAGATAACAGCCAGATGCCTGCCTTTCTTTTTTGATAACTCTTCAATTATCCTTCTAAGTGCCAAAATGGGCTCCATGGTCCCACGACCTTTACGGAACCCATTCTGATTTCCACGGAGCAGTCTCTCAATGGGATCCCTGATGCGATTTAATAGAATCCTATTGTATAGCTTTGCAGCAATCGAGATCAATGAGATTCCCCGAAAAGAACCATAGAGTGTTAGGTTGCCCTTCTTGGGAACTGGCACCAATTTATTTGTTTTCATTTCTTGTGGGATTCTTGTTGTTCGGTACATGTCTACTATGATGGGATAGATGAGCTTTAAACACTCAGGTATTTTAAAGACCTCAGGGGGAACACCATCTACTCCACTGGCACGATTGGTCTTAATGCTCTTTGCAGCAGCCTTCACTTCTGCAAAGGAGATATCGCCAATGGGAATATCTGGGAGTACAGACTCAGACACTTTTACTTCTATAAAGTTATCAGGCAATACCCTGTCATTATTGAGGAGCTTTTCAAAGTGGGCTTTCCAACCATTGAGGCGATCGGCTGGTGATTCGGAGAATCAGAATGAGAATAAGAACGAGAATAAATTATGCACAAACATAATTTTTATTAATTGTAATAATAAATTATTGTACACAAACAAATTATACTAAATCGTAGCCAATAATATGCCAACAGTTCCCACAGATAATGTAAAATATTAGAATTGAACTCATATCAATCAATCAAATGACAAATTGTGCGTGCAAAATCCCATTGCATCAGAGGGTCGTGTGTAAAGTGGCGGAGTGGCCTGGGACTGGGGGACGGAGCAGGACTCCAATGAACTAATATCCATTGTAGTTCAATTGTTTAGTTATGTTGTTGAATATTATTGTTTCTGTGCTACCCTGTTGTGATGTGATTTATTATTGTTACTGTTAGATGCTATAATTTGTAAACCAAAATAATTTTTTTATTAAAATTATTAAATCAAATGACATGTTGACTTTATTAGAAGTTGGGGTGAGGGTGGTTGGTTTGGGGTGGGGGTTGGGTGCAGTGCAATTTTCGCTCTCGTCGGTTAATATTTCTGTCAATGCCAGCTGATTACTCGAAAAAATTAAACTATAAGCTGTACTATTGCTTTTCTTTTATTGTTTTGGGTATAATAACGTGACACTATAAACTGTTCCACTCACTAAATTAATAGTTAACATTGTTAAAAAGATTTGTTAAAAATTCGATTTTTGACTCGTGACTCACATATGGGGGTGTAGAGACCATTGTATAGGATGTTCCTATCGAGTATGGGAGTATGTTTCGTTTATGTCTTGTTTAAATTTATCGAATTTCAGTTTCGGCCAATCAGAGCGTCCCACTCCTAGACTTTTGATTTGATAAATTTTTTTTCCTCAATGGTATAGTTAACAATAACCTTATAAGTAGAGTTTCCTCTGCTGGGTGGTAGGGGGCGGTCGAGACAATAGCGCAGCTAGCGTAGCTCGGCGGCGCGCCCTCTTGCAGTGGAGGAAGTGGTGAAAGTTATTGTAAGTTTTGCGTATAGTCAGTGAGGGCATTAGTATAGTATATATGCCCAAATTAAAAAAAAAATTATTAAAATTATTAGTGATTATAATATCGGTTTATATCATGAGGTTTTATGTTCTAGAACAAATATTTGACCCTCTGACAGTAAGATGGTAGCCAGCAATTTTGAATTTCTAGTACTTTCTATTAGCTAGTGAAAAGAATCATAATTGAAAAATTAAAAAAATTGACCAACCTTTTCTTGTTAAAATGTCTTTTAATATGTCGTTTTATGTTTCTAGAACAAATATTTGTCCATCTGATAAAAAGATGGTAGCTAGTAATTTTGATTTTGTGTTAGCTAATACTTTTTATTAGCTAGTAAAAAAAATTAAAAATTTAATCTGCGGATATATTTGTTAATATGAATAAGAAATATGAAATAAATAAGCATTATTACAATAAGAAATAAATTGAAATTGAAATAAATTGAAATTTATTTCATTTATATAAATAACCATAGCAACAAAAATATATAATTCTAGAATAAAATTGATGATACAAAGCCAAACAACATGTAAAAAATCTTTTAATATAAGAAGAAAAAAAAGAGAAAAAAAAATAGTAAATTTGGGCATAGATACTAATGCCGACAGTGAGACCTTTAATTGAACAGCAAGTTTAAGATACTTGAAATAGTTTGTCCTCTCAAAAGGGATATTCCAAACGAGTATGGACGAGTTTCGTTTAAATTCATTCGAGATTAATTGAGTTTCAGTTTGGCTAATCAGAGCGTTGAATTCGTAGACCAAGTGGGTCTGAAAATTTCCGAGAGACGTTACATTTGGGCTATCAATGTATCTATGGTCAAAAAATCAGAGAAATCGTAAGAGCGGTTTTGGCTGGAGATCACTCTCTCAATCACTCACTAACTCATTGTCAACACGGTTTTATTTCTAAGATTCCTTACAGAAAGTAACCTGGCGGTTCCTAATAATTATCCCAGAGGACGTAAAATGTTTGTTGAATTTGAAGCTATTAACATATTTTGCTGACGTTCCAATGTTATCTTTACTGATACCGCGCCGCGTGCAGTAAGTTAGGCTATTAGGTTCCGGAATTGTCTTTGAGAAGCAATGATCCCCCAATTGTGAATTCCTGTAACCTTTGAATCCGTAATGTTACTTAGTTAATTATTTAAGGAAACAAGGTGCAACAATGATACGTGAGTTCAATGTCCTTTAGAGTGTTTAGGGCTTGCATGTCTTTTCTCTGTTTTTTTTTATCGGTACTTTTATCTTGGTAAATATAGCAATACGTGAGATAACTAAATCACTAAATCCCGATCTCACATACCACCCGGTATACTCGACGCCCCACCATCTAGTTCCCACCATCTTGGCATGGAAACTACCCGAATTCCTAGAGCAGGTTACTGAGGCAGGCATATCATAACCAAAAATAGGTATCTCTTTGAACTTAAATTTATCTGTATAAACTTGAATTTTGTGCTTTAAACACAGTCACTCTTTGATTGGATTATCAATAATAATTTTCAGTTTAGGTGCTTGACCAGGTATTATCACTTTCATGTATTCTTATCAGTTTGTCCAAAAGTTTTTCACAAAATACCATGCTAGCCATGCTTCACATTTTTCTGACAAACTCAGCGTGGGGCCTGAGGTTTGCCGTGGATGGAGTAAGAACCACCTGCGTATATGAGGCCATTAATTTTCCCAATCGAAGCGGCGGCCCTGGGCTAAAAACTACGAGAAATCGATTTGGGGATACTGTGAACCTGAACATAGATTCAGTAATACAAAATAATTACAAGGAGATAAAATGCATTTTGGCAAACATCATAATGCATTCGTACTAAATAGCCTCCCTATATACCACAACACAGTCTTATCATAAAGGATTTATTGATTTATAGTCATGAAAGTGAAATTCTCAAACAAAAATGTGACAATTTGGATGGAAAAAATGTCAATATTTTCAAAAACATAGGTATCAAGGTGGCAAATGCATTGAACAAGTAGACAAAGCCTTATTTTATACAAACTAAATCTAAAACAAACTAAATTTATTTGATATCCATTGTCTATTTGTACTTCCATCCTGTTTCACTCTAACATACATTCGGCCGGTAGGTCCGCTGTTAGATATAGGATATGCAACTAAAGACTGCCTGTTCAATAGAAGTGGATTAGGTGGGATAGTGAATGTCAGGGGAGAGTGGCTAAACCTATTAGCGCTACTGAAGAGGTATGTTAGGCCGAAACGTACGTATAGCGCTGGTTCAACCCCCAGTGACGCCTTTCTCATTTTTCCATTTCTGAACAACTTATTATAATATCAGTTATTAAAGTTGCATTAACAGCTCAACTGCAATTCATTTATTTTAAAAATATTTAATAATATAGGTTAGACAGGGTAAAAAATACCAGGTTTCCACTAAAAAGCAACGTTACAGAATGGATGAATCCAACCAATATGATAAACGAATTAGTATCTGTGCAGGTTATAAGATAATAACTATGTGCTATAAAATGTAGAAGTGAAATTTAAATAGAATTATAAATAAACATTCTTCATAAATATAAACCTCTTCACATGGGGTAAGGTTTATTTATGTTTTAGTCTCTGTTATAAATACCTCGCGTCGCACAGAGATCTAAGTACACTTGAAGTTAATTATATAGTAAATTATTTTTATTCCAAAATAGTAAATTTACTCAACGCCGTTAGTATTAACAGCGAGTTGTTATTTAGCGCTTTACAACTTTAGAGGGCATTACAGCATTGTATTGCCTGTACATTTGGTATTATCAGTTAAGTAATGTCCCCGTAGTGGACATTATTACTTAACGCCGTCATTGGTTTCAACGTAAACAATAGGTGGAAATTTGCTTGACAGCCAGATAGGCGTACTGCATTGCCTATACCGGTAGGCGTGGTATAGCTATTAATAACCTAGCTATATTATTAACATGGCTACAAACGCCACCATAAATAGAAGCTAACTTATTTATAACATTTTTACATTTATTTATACAGCAACTAATATAATTTGTGCAGTTTCTATCACTTATAATATATATAAATTCATTTCGTAATGTTAAAATTTTGGAATAAAACTACATTCATACTTGTTGCAAAGTACTTAACAATGTTTTGATCCTCGTGGCTTTATTTTCACTCACTCACTAACGTTCGTTCGTGTAACAAAGCCAATCGGATCATCACACTGTAAAGTGCTACTTTACACACAAGTTTGTAAATAGTTAAGTATTATTTTGCTTAGCGTTACTAATATTGAACTGCACAGTCCAGATACAATATATACAAACATCAAACATAATAACATTAACGGCAGCGACCTTTAAAACCCGTATACCTTCAGAATTACCAAATCAAACATATTATTTTTTAGTTTGACATAATTTTTCTAGTAATTTTCGTCCTGGTGGGCCAATATAGCACCAAAAAATGATAGTTGTATAGCCAGAACATATTTTAAAAAACTTTTATCATGATAAGCCGCCTCGAAAACCGTTATACCATTAAAATTTGAATTTTTTAGCTAACTACTAAAAAAATTTATAACATTTAATATTGCTTTAAGGGATTCCTATTGGTATATAAATACTATTATTATCATTATTATTATATTATTAATTCTCTTCGATTTATCACTCTCAGCGTTTCAAAATTGTTTGGTTTTTTGACTATAATTTTGAATATTAGGATGCTATTCTACATGACGGGTAAGAAAAAATTGATTTTTCGCTATTTAATATTAGTGAACTTTAAATTCATGATATTTATCTTTGGTACGCAAAGGGTTAATATTTACGGGAAAAATTATTCAATACCGGGTTAAAAATTACCAATAATAATAAGTGTAAGTAAAAGTTCCCCATGGAGTTTTGCTAGAACGGGGCTGATTTTGAAATGAAGCGTGGCATTAATTGGGCACTTCAATAAAGATACTAGCTGATTGTCCACAAAGGATTGTCCAAAGAGATTCTCGTGGACTCTCGTAGTATTCCAGATGCACGGAAATTTTGCGGCTGGACTTGCAAATTAGTTGGTGAAAGTCTTGGACGGACATGGCGTGTTGGCTTGTAGCCGTACGAACTCCTATCAGAGAATGCTATCGCGTTAATGTTCTAGATTATTAGACTAAGTAAATCTAAATAGTAACATTATTCGAAATATAATTTAATTTAGTTTATTAATTTATTGCCATGTGTTAATTTACTAAACCAATGACATCCCATTAATTATAGTCTTACTGATATTATTTTCCGACCTTGCATCTTCCATTCATGGTCATAAAAACCTACGTATATTTTTGCAGAAGTGACAGGAAATTTTATTCATTTTGGTTGATCAATAAGGATAAACAACTATCCAACGCATCCACAACCGGTTGAGCCAATCGCTGTCTGCTTCAAGGTTGATTAATATGAACTTTTATTAAAGTTAAATAATTGATGTTTTTCCAAAGAAACACATCCGTATTCAAGATTTACATACATATTCGTATAATTACAACATTAACAAACACCTGTCAGTGATAAAAGCAGATATTGCGACAATAAGACGCCTCGATTCAGACACCTCATTCATTCGGGCTTTCAAACAACATTACTTAAATAAATATGAAATTTCTTAGACGAAAATGAGTCGTACTTTGGAGTAGTGGTTAAATCCGATGGCCTAAATTCACACCCGGAAGACTTGTATTCAAGCCCGTATGGAAGAGCCAGGGAAATTTGTATTTTGGTGTGAATGCTGAAAGGGTCAAACTAGAGCGCATCTCTACCTTGTATCCCTCATGGCAGCTAAATCATTACCAGTAATTCTCTGGGGTTTATATGTCTTTGTCGCAACGGAAAAGTTTATCTATTAATCTGGCTTACTTCTTTTCCACTTGTAATATCACTTGTATCTCTATTGTGCTTTGTTATAATTTATTTGTTATTTTACTATGGACATACGTACGTCCGGATTAAATATAAATATAATATAAACAAACACGTCACTCATCAGCCAGTATCTGCCGCCCCATCAACGTCACCAATACACAAAAACTAGTAAAACAAGAAAAAGATGATTACAAATTTATTTTTAACTCAACAGCTTTAAATCCGACAAAGTTATAGCAGACAACGACGACGGGACACGAGAACTATTTGCCATTATTGAACCACCGCACTAACCGTGGTAGTTCGTTAAGGCTCCGCCAACTTCGTGGCTCGTCCCGCAACACCCAACAAGGGGGTGAATATATTTTTTACATATATATCTATAAATAATAATACAACATACAACACCCACCAATCTGTTTCGCAAATTGATTAATTCCAGACGCACAGATACGATTCCGGAAGTTAAATCTGTTCCTTTTTTCTGTTATTTAAATCGAATAAGACGATTCGCCTGTTAGATGATATTGAATGCATGGCATCGATTTTGTGATTTAGGATGGTTTCCTCAATTCCTACTCAAACGTCCCACGCATTATATTAAATTAGAAGACATTGTGGGACTTGTGATTAGGTATTAGGGATGTACTTTCAGTAATGGGAAATGTCACAATGTCACCAGTATAACTAAGAAGCTCACAGAGATAACAGGAAATTATTGCCCTTGGATACAGGCAGCTGATTACCTTTAATAGTTAGTAATTCAATTCTTTAATCTTATTAGCAGTGGGGGGTGTGGTGGGGGTGGGGTGGGGGAGGGGGGGGGGGGGGGGAGATTCCAACCTTATAACGAACCTGTCTTTAGACTGGGTAGTTTTTGTCTAAAGCTGAGGCCGGCAAAAACACGATGGATATATATATTTACCTATATCACTATATCACTATATATGTCACTATGTATGTTCACCAAATGGCTTGAAACCACTTGCATGCATTGTAAAATTGTAAACGCAAGTATTTATCAATTGTTGTCTAGTTGTTGAATAAAAAAGTTGGGAACGATTCGAAGTGCGATATTCGAAATATTTGCATATTTTCAACATTATTGAACGCGAAATTAAATACCCACAACTCCCTTGCTTGAAATGTTTTTCAGGTGATTGATATTTAGCAATTATTATGAGGTTACTTACTACTGAAATCTGACAGAATGCCAAACGTATTATTATAGTTCTATCTCTATTCAGCCAGTTAGTGTAATGTCAAGCAGTACATCATTTATATATCGTATGTATCTATAGGGCCTAATTGTCATCGTTATAATACTGTCATCAACTTAGGCTAAGGTCAATTGTAATGCAAAGGCTTAGTAGGTTTTGTATATCTGGGACGTTTACAACAGCTGTCGATTAAACTAACAAAACCATAAAACTGAACCAGGGTGGCTGCCAGCCGGGTACCAACGGCTGTTGGGTAGACTTAAGGGAATATTTCACAAACTTTCATAGGATGCTTGTACATGTACATTATATTGGTTGCTCCGATGTTTTTATTAGGCTAACTGAGAATGTATCAGGTATAAATACTGTAATTATAGTGTTCTTTATTTTATTTATCTAATACAGAAAAGACCCCTCCGCAGAATAAACTGCTCTTTTGGGCCGTTTCTCAGGTTGCGGATATGGATACCATTTCACACATCATCGTAGTAATTGTGATTATGATTTGTTTGCCTAGGCGAATGTGTATTACATTAGATGGGAGGCAGTTTTTTGGTTGATGCAAGTCATTCTTGGTTTGCATCTTCCAATCCCATCTGTTTCTTGGAGTCTGTGTAAGACAGGTTCGTTTAAAGCCATCTTGATGGCGTTCTAGTTTAATTGGAGTTGCTCTAATTTTACTTATACTCTCGTAAAACCCAAGTTGTCACTAGATAAAATAATAAGTTGTGTGGTTGGCGGTTGAGGGTTGGGATTTTGGGGGGTTGTGCGGTTGAGGGTTGGGGTTTTGGGGGGTTGTGCGGTTGAGGGTTGGCGGTTGAGTGTTGGCGGTTGAGGGTTGGCGGTTGAGGGTTGGCGGTTGAGGGTTGGGGGTTGAGGGTTGGGGGTTGGCGGTTGAGGGTTGGGATTTGGGGATTGTGCGGTTGGAGGTTGGGGGTTGGCAGTTGAGGGATGGGATTTTGGGAGTTGTGCGGTGGGGGTTGAGGGTTGGGATTTGAGGGGTTCTTTGGTTAGGGGTTGGGGGTTGTTGGTGGTTGAGGGTTGGGATTTCGGGGGTTGTTCGGTTGGGGGTTGGTGGTTGAGGGTTGGGATTTGAGGGGGGGGGGGGGGGGGGGGTTGTGCGGTTGGCGGTTGAGGGTTGGTATTTAGGGGTGGTTGTGCGTTTAGGGGTTGGGGGGTTGTGTAGTTAGATATTGGCGGTTGGCGGCTGAGGGTTGGGATTTGAGGGGTTGTGCGGTTGGCGGTTGGGGGTTGGGATTCGGGGGATTTTGCGGATGGGAGGATTATTCAATATATTATGCCATTTCTGGCATAGCAGAAATTATTTAAATTAATAAATTCTTATATAAATTTGTTTTATGATTGATATTAGCAGCAGTAACATACATTCTTCTACCACTGTTAAATTTCCAATAGTTATGGTTAAGATGTATTAATAATGCCTCGATAATGAATAAAGAACTACAGAATGACTGTATTGCAAAAATATGGTGCCATGAGAATGGATGAACTACGCTCAATAAGTATTTTATGCGAGGATTCACAAAGTAAATATAATTGGCATCAGCACAATAACTGCCGGAATTTCGTTTCTAGCATCCCATCAGTAGTGGCACATTTATAAGTATTGAGGGGGGAAGCAACAGTGATTGCTACAGTTAATTAACCCAATTACTTGTGCTCTGATGAATCTAATCTACTGGGCACCAGTACTTTGAATCAGTGCCAATCTACTATATTTAAGGGGTATGAAATTATTTTATGCCTAAAAAAACTATATGATTTTTTTATTTGTAGTATCTAAAAGCTACTAATTATGTATGAAGTCTCATAAATTATTTCGGAGTATCCTTACGGAATATAAGTAGCAATCAGTATGTGCATTAGAAGCTTCATGGAGACAATAAGCATGATAGACCTTCCATGATTATCGTGATGCTATAATCATTAAGAGCACTGACCTTGATGATGATGCGGATAATCTTGTAATAGTCATGGATAAGAAGGAGTAAAGAATGCGCAAGTTTGATATGCAGACGCAACGTTCTTAATGCAACTGTAGTAGAATGTCGATTATTTGGAGCAACGTTTCTCCTTATTTGAGGCGGAAAATATCCGTGACGGTGACCAGAGAAGTCTTAAAATGCCATTATCTGTAATTGTGTATAAGATGGGAGGGTTGAGAATCTCACAAGGAATTATTCGGCCTTGAGTATTAGGAAGTCATAGATGTATTCCATCCTCATTAGAGAATAATTTGAAGGAAGAAGGGTAGAGTTCGTGTTTGAATAATGTGCCTCATTTCTGTAAGGAAGAAGGGTAGAGTTCGTGGATGAATAATGTGCCTCGTTTCTGTAGCCAACAATGAATTGGTATTCATTATTTGTGCTGGTATAATAATATCAGATGTTATAATTTCGTGTAGGTATTTATATCTAGTCATGTGTTACATCTCTATTATCATGGACATTCTATAGTCGATATTATTCAATTAGGGCAGCCTGTCTTTTTTAAACCAAAGTGGATAATTTTTAAACCTATTGACGTGATGTTGGACTAATTCTTCCTAGAATATTACTGTTATTCATTTTCACTCGTAATATTTTTCTTTGATTTATTTTTATTATGAGTAATAAATTTAACCACATAAATGTAAACAAACTTCCTAACGTAAGTTAAATAGTAACGTAGCGCACAATGGAAACAAACAATTACAGAAACAAACTGCGCTATTATATTAGCCTAAAGCAAACACATATCTATAGAATTTTTATAGAAAACATATCATGTTTCTTTCCCAGAGATGAGGAAGAAACTTCAATGACCATCAGAAAAGTAGAACATCAGAAAAGTATTATTTTACATACAAAGCCAATAATCTTTGGTAGTAATTATTATTATTTAGCCTCCATCAGCATTTTGCCCACGATAACTATACGATTGTAATAAGGAAATTACTTGGCTCTTATTGCTGATGACACAGTATCCAGTGATGGTATATACAAAAAAAAATTACGTAAGTTAAGCAATGTTGTATATGACCTTTGAGGCCGAACCAAATTTTAACTTAACCTTAACCATGCAATCCCGCCGTTTTGATCTATGAATTCCGTGTCAACTATTAAACTACTTCTACTACTAGGTCGAGCGAACTCATACAGTGGAAATGAGATCCTTCCAGGCTTCCCGAGTTGTCGTAATTTCGTTTCTCCGAAGTTCAGTATCCCTTTCAAGCTGGTCTATATATGTCATAGCCGGTCGTCCACGGGTACGCTTTCCTTGTGTTGGTTGCCAAAAACGTTTAGATCTTGTATGACCTCATGTCTTCTTTTCCAGTAGTGCCCACTGAATCTTAATATGCGTTCACGGAGGGTGGTTGATACAGGTGGTATTGTACCATAATGCTCGGCTTTTGTCATGTGTTGTCTCCAGCTGATCTTTATGGCTAGCTTCTTTGTAGTCTTGTGTAGCAACCATCAATTCGTTGTTCAAGTGATTTTGTCAGTGTCCAGGTTTCAAACAAGTATAAAAGTACACTTTCCACTGTGACTCGAAAAAACTTAGTTTTCAGGTGCCTGGAGAGATCTGAATTCCAGATGGTATCCATTTTTGATAGAGCTACCCAAGCCTTTGCTTTCCTACATTCTATGTCTTTTTTGATGCTCTCTATCCATGACCCAAGGTACTGGAAGTCCTTGACCTTTAGTTGATTATTATCAAACTTGTCAGGTTTCCATCAACACGTCATCAATCGGTCTTAGTAGCATTTATATGCAATCGAATGCAATATATGAGAACCGTTATCTTCTGGCGTTATTGGTGTTTAGTCAGGGAGAGGAGCTCAGTGGGGCGCCTTACAATTCAATTACAGTTCAATTTTAAATGCTGTTTTTTCAATTTATGCAGAACTGCGCAGAAAATAATTAAATTATCAAAATGAAAAAAGAATCAATATCTTGTCAAAATGTTTGTTATCGATTTCAGTTATTATTTCTACTCCTTTTTCCTGTTTATTTAAATAATTAATTTACTTATATTCTCGTAACATAACAATGATTCATTTTCTGTGGTAATTACAGATATATCGATACTACTACTACAATTGACCTGCTGCATTAAAGCTATGCATTCAGATGCTATGCCGGCTTAACAAAAATATTTTTGCCACCATCATGCAATACACAATTTGCTCGCCCCAATGCAGCATGCATTAAAGAATACCTATGCCAGCTTATCGATAAAATTGCACCACCACAACTCCCTATCCCACACAGGAATTTCGCATGATAATCCGCATCTTCAGGGAAAAGTATCATCCCCCCTCTCATATACTTATGGTACTGTTGCCCTACTTAAAATAATTATTATTTAAATTTAGCGAACTGACTGACGGTGCTATTATTTCAAGCAATTATAATAGGCCGACTGGTACTATAAATAAATACACTACATCAGTACGGTATTACCGTTCCTGACCTACAGGAACGGTAATACTGTAGTTAATGCGGTCCCCCCAGAACTATACTTGCTTCACCGTACAATTAATTTACTTTTCAAATCGAAACGACAAACAGGGATACATACAACAAATCCATAACAAAAAAACAAAAAGGCAAAAAAAAACCCTATATCCTGCCACGGTAACATAAATAATTAAGTAGCGCAAGTATATTATACTTCTACTACTAGGTCGAGCGAACTCGTACAGTGGAAATAAGATCCTTCCAGGATTCCTTATTCTCCATAGTTGTCACAATTTCGTTTCTCCCAAGTTCAGTATCCCTTTCAAGTTTTAACATACCAAAATCGTATAGTAACAATTTTCAGTAAAATTTTTTAATCACTAGAACTGCAGTAATTCCTCTTTAAGTTAAATGTTATACCCGAATCACAGTTAGCATAACAGAAAGGCATCGGATGTGATCTCATACGCTCTGCGCTTATTGAATCACTTGGCCATCAACGGCGAAAAGGTTGAACGAACTTTGTCTGTAGCATGGACATCTCGGGGGCGTTTGAAAATATGGATTTTCAGCTCCTGTTTCGTGCTCTCCAAGAACACTTAAATCCGCATATTTACAAAACTTTGCTATCGTATTACATGGCTACCCGCTACAGTTGTTTATCTAAGATTTGGTTACCTTACAGACTCAGTTGGCAGTGAAACAGGGCATTCTCACATCTCCTATTATCTTTCTTTACTACTCCGCCACATTCTAGAACACATGCAAGTGATGTATTTCGGAGCTGAAATAGCACTTCTATCGTTGGGCTCTATAGGGTACACAGATGATATCCTTCTGATGACCCATAGTCCAGATAAATTCCTTTCTGCTGTATCTATTGTACTGCATCAGTTAGGACTAGTGCACCTATCTGCAGAGGATAGTAAAACTCGTTGGTCGTATTTGTTGGGCTCTGGCAGAAGTTTGTCCTCAATTCCCACCTTCCTGAATTTAGGCGACAAATTATTTCCACATTCACATTTCCAGGTTTTCCTGTTGTCATGCGTTCTACGCTTAGTTTTCAAGTGTTTACAAAAGCTTTACACCTTGTCAGACTCTTTTCACAGGAGCGGTTGGACAGTCCGACACTTAAGTGTAATACTGTGGGATTTCTCTGGCATACAATCGATCTTCCATCTGTGATGTATACAATGCTACATTGCGATTTGTTTTGGGCTCTTTCAACTCCACACAACTCAAATCTTTAGAGATTGCCTAACATACATAAAATTTCGTGGGTTACTCTATGTTGGACCCTAAGCAATCAACTCGACAATTTACTCACTGTTGAATTGCCAGGAACTTCCTATGGAGGCTTATAAAGAGTTCGTGCATGAGGATACTTCTTCGGTTTCATCAATGCCCAAACATATTATTGAATAAATCACTGCGGTGTCTGCTTTAGTAGAGTGTACACCTGTCTGATCCATGCTCTTATGCTGGCTGGGGTTCCGTTTTCATCCAATGTATTGCCAACTTCCCAGTTCTTTCTATAAATTATCTCTTATCAAACATAATACTCAATACAATCTATTCTTTGTCATCTCAAGCTGGTGATCTCTCCAAAAAGGAGCGCATGAGCAGTGAACATATGACTTCTTGTTATAACCTAAGTGCACCCAGTACGTCATAGCCTAATCACACAAATTTTTGGGTTATAATATATCAATTTTTGTGGAGCACTTAATATCTGGGGTAATTACTTTTCAATAGTGTTTTAGATTGAATTACAATCATACATAAGTCTAGTATCTGACTTGTAGACAGTTTTATTTTAAATCCTGAATTGTGTCCAATATGTTAAATTAGTTGATTGTATTTGTTATGTATTCTGTGTGCATAACTTTTATCCGAACCAGCATATTTTTACTGCGGTTTTTATACCTTGTATAATATATTTACCCTTGTGTTTAATGTATTATATAATTTTAACTGAAATGTGCAAATAAATTAATATGCCAGCGTGCCTGGTGTAACCTTTAAAAAAAGAATTTGCAGGAATTATTTGAATTTATGTTTTCCTAACCATTGGGGGGAGTAGTCAGTCATACCGAGCCTAAGTTGTGCCATAGCTACCTAAGTTGAATCTATTGAAATGGATATTTCCTAAGTTGAAGTAACGTCTTGGAGATTCGTTCATGAAAATTGTCCTTCGAAATAAAGGAAGTGGTTTAGAATGAAGTTCTGCACTCAGGGCATTCCACACGCACACTGATGAAGGGAAAACATAATTATAAAATGGGACTAATTACTCTTAAATTCAATTAAAAGATTTTATCTATTAGAATCACTAGAGGATGATGGAGGTATGAGATCTGTTAGGTATGATGGAGCTATTTTGTGGACATTCTTATACATATATACTATTTGAGTAGCTGTTCGATGCACGGAAAGCTGTTGTATGTTGCACTCACTATATAGCAGATTGTAAGAAGTACCAGCTGGGGCCCCTGTAACCTATTTAAGAACATCAATACAATACTTCCCAGAAGAAACTCGAGTAATCATTTAGCTACCACTTTGGAATGCAAGGCAGATAGATGCCTGGTTAGTCCCTTTGAGTACCTCGTGCGTAAACGAAAACTCCCCTAGCCCCATGCGGGGATCGAACCTACAACCTCCAGAGACATGTGAATTCAATACAACCACCACTACAACAAGGTGTAACTTAAATAGTGAAGTTAAGTGGGCAGAATCATCGAATTCTATTGAGATTTATCATTATGATTAAGCATGATAGCAGACTACAAAATAAAAACTAATAGCTCTATCTATACTACATTAGTCTAATTGAAATACTAGAAAACGCTAATATAAAAAATTTTATTTTTTTAGATAATATTCCATTATATCTTGTAAACTCATAAAATCGAGTCAAATTTTATGGAGAACATAACAACCCAAGAACCCGAAATACTAGATGGAACTGCTCTACGGATATTCTTCATCGGGTTGTTTGCAATCACTTCTGTTCTCACAGTGATCGGGAACAGTCTTGTGATCGTGTTCGTTATCTGTAACAAAGACCTCCGCACCATCACCTACTGGCTCATTGTCAATCTCTCCGTCGCTGATCTCATCATTGGATTCTTTGTTACACCATTTAAGTTTCAGGCCATTCTTCTACAGGTAAATTGTGCTATCCTGCAGTAGAGCAGTACTATAGTACCATAATATTAATATGATAATGAGGGTCATAAACATCTTGGTTAATTATGAATTAGTTAATCATTATTAATTAATGTCTTGGATATACATTAGAATTTATATTTTACTTTTTATATTTTTCATATTGATTTTAAAGCTATAAAATTGTAAAATAAAAAAAAACAAAGAAACTATGTACATATAAGTTGAATGAAGTTCATTATTTCTATGAGAATTTGTTGGTGTTTTCTGTAATTTGATGGATTAATATTAAATAATTAATTGTTCGAGAATTTTTTAAGTTTTGTTTTCTCAATTCTCTCTTCACATCTTCATTATTAAATTATCCATAATTGAAATTATAGAATAGAGATTGTTTTATCAGTAATTAATATTATAGTTAAATCTAGCAGTAGATAAAATTGTAATCTTTTACAATACACACTGGTGATGGCTCTTTAATATCACAGACTTAAGTAATCTTTTAGAAAGAGACTAGAAGTAAAGAGTTAAATTTAATTTTTCCAGAAATGGATGTTTGGTACAGCAATGTGCGTACTCGTTGCCTTTATCGAGAACACCAGCACCTATGTCAGTATATATACCCTCCTTCTTATTGCTGCTGACCGATACTGTGCTGTTTGCCTTCCATTCCGACGCATCTTCACTGCCTTGCGAGCCAAGGTTTTTGTCTGCATAACTTGGGCATTCTCCATAGCATCTAGTATTCCTGCTTCAGCTGTATCTTCGAGCGGCCACTTGCCCGATCCGATTCAACCCAGCAAGTATCCGTTGTGTTACCAGAATTGGAAAGGGTTGACGTTCATGGGAGGAGTGACTTTCTACAGAGCTTACCAGGTAAATATATTATGTGGTACCGGTATATATTGTAAATAAACATAGTATTTAAATACTTGCATCTCTTATATCATAAATTAAATGTTCTCCATGCGAAAATAACATTTTGGGAGTGTGGGGGTATTGTATCTCAGGATAGTTTCTGAGACAGTTTCTCTGGACCGGACTTCGAAACATGGAGAAACCCAATGTCCCTTTTTTATGGGCTCCGCAATATTGTACTGTATTGTACTGCAGGAATTCTTCAACTTAATAGTGAATTGTATGGTTGGAAAGCTTTCCGCCATTTTGTTGGCAAACGTGTTGAAGTCAATGATAAAAGTGTACTCTAAACGAATCAGAGTTAAAATGAGTTAAAATTGAGTTAAAACTATCAGGTTTTAGCCTAGTGTAGTGTTGTAGGGAATTAATTTTGCTTGACATTGGAGTAGGTGGTATAGCGTTGCCTATTCTATTTAATAAAAAAAGACACCATATTCTTGAACATTTTAAACGCAAACTAACAAAATATTCCAGAATATAATGTATTTATTAAAAATATAATATAATAGCCTGGAGCATGATGTAAAGAACGTAAAAATTTTTGAAAAACTACTGTATATAAAATCTACACCAGTACACTTATTTTGTTGTATTATTTTGCATGGTGTAGAGCTACCCCAAATACAACTTTTCTGGTTTTTGACTTATAGACTTATTGACTTAAAACATTTAGAAAGAGACAGTCAAAAAATGCTGTCAAATGTAAAAACTGACGTCGAAAATAGATTCACTGACCAACAAAAATAATGTATTTGCGAAGATGTTATTTGTTTTGGCTATATGTTGGCGATGATATAATGAAAAAGGTTAGAAAGTACTGAATCAGGTATTGCAAAACCAAATTTCCCCTTAAATATAGATGGAAATAAAGTTTAGTTAGTAGCATTTCCGATTCCGGTATAGACTGCTAGTTCTGGTGGAGGATTGACCTGACCACCTCCTGAAACCACTAATGCAAAAATGCAGATTTCTATATTTCGAATCAACTTTCGAAAAAAAACAAAAATTACTTCAGGAATTTACAAAGACTACAATTCAGAAATATGTGGGGCGAGCCATGCAGTCAGGGCTAGCCTTAGCGCACAATTATAATTTGTATATAGGGCAAAATTTCATGTCCGTCTGACTGTCTGTCCGTCTGTCCGACTGTCTGTCTGTCTATCTTCATTTGTAAATAACTTTTAAAGATTTTAACTATTTTCAAACAAGTTTTGTATGGGCATACAAGAGAAAAAGTTCCATATTTTTAAAAGTTACGGGCCAACACCTCTCGAACTTTTGACTACAGATCAAATCAAACTTGTTTCGAACTTGCTCAAGTTCGCGTGCTGCGCGATGCCCCACGAACGTGTTCAATACCTGTATATATTTTGAGTAATTCAACCAAAATATATATTGGCAGATATTCAAAGTCAATACCTGTCAAGATGAAACCAAAATTTTACACTCAAAATCACCAGCCATTCAAATATTCACACATAGTTAATTTGCCTTGCTGTCTAACAATTTATAATGCTGTAGCGAAATGCAATTCCTTGTTTTGGGGTTTTTGCTCTGAATGGTTTATTATTATGGTACCAGCACCAAATTTCGTAGCCCATAAAATAAATTCTGTTAAAAATTGTCTGTTAATTATAAATGATGTTATTTTGAAAATTGAATTGTTTTACTTTTAAACTTTTTTTTTACTGTTCTTTCAATTGATCTGATAAAAATAAGATCTCAAAAATAACAAAGAAAGAAACAGGTACATTGTTGTGATGTTTATCCAAAATTTTGTTCAACAGGAAAAATAATCCTGGTGCAACAGAACACTAAACTTGGTGCAACAGAACACTAAACTTGGTGCAATAGAACACTAAATTTTGTGCAACAGAACACTAAATTTTGTTAATCACGATGATCAAATACAACAATTATATTTATATTATTACTCTTTATGTTTTATGTCATTGTATCAATCAATTGTTTAAAACTTATCTCAGAAAATAATGTTTCTTACCACCACTCACTTGAGACATAGTAATCAGTATGTTGTTACCTTATTATTGGTACCCTTAGGACTACGTACAGTACATGCAGGATGTAGTTACGTGGTAATTTCCGCTACATTATATATTAATAACTACTCTACACATAAGCCTATAAAGATGCAGTATCTGCTATAGAATGATATAGGCAAAGTAATTTCCTCTTTTCTTTATAGTAGAAAATATTAGTGAACATAGAACAGGATAGAGGCAGATTAAAAGAATGATTAATTAGAAAATTTACATTTTGCTATCCAAGTGATCATATTTTGATTTTAGAAATGTCGTGTGAATAAATAAAATCTAAAACTATACCGGTATTTATGGGTTTTACCATACAATCGGCCTGATTTCGACCGAAGCCAATATATTTTTGCAATCCCTATTAGCACATGGACTAGTATGGTATCATGATGGTATGCGTATGGAAGTAGTTTTTGTATCCCAATTTCACGAGTGAATGACGCAAAACTTTCACAAACAGCATTAATTGTGTTACACAGTATCACTATGTACTTCTTTCCTCAATGCTCATCCATCGGCAGAAAAATAAAATTTTATTTAATAATAATAATAATAATAATATATATTTATACCTATACTATACTATATACTTTATACCTATACTATACTTACGCCTATACGCGATGTTCTAGGCGCTTTGGTACAAAGAAAATATGATCATCAATATACGTAGAATACACCATACATACAGACTAATGTAACATGATTGCATAAAAACTGACTATAATATAAAATATTTAATAGATTGCACTATATTTGCAGTAAAAATATGTAGTTCATAATAAAATAAAAATCGTTACGAAATTGAGATTTTTGTATATATTCCATCCTATGGGTATTAAAAACTTACATGAGAATATAAAATACAGTACATATAAATAAAACAACAATCATTCCATGGTTAAAAATAATAATACGAGAAAAACAATATCAATATTATGTAAATAAAAATATTATATATATATATGATACATAAATAAAACAATTCAAACGGCACTTTTAATTTTTTCTTGAAGATTAATTTTAAAAATAATTTACCAAAATACAAAACCAATAAAAATATAAATAAGACGAAATGAAATGAATTGAAACAAAATAAATAAAATCAGAGGCAATAAAATATTAACTAAAAGCTTCAACAAAATAATGAGTTTTTAACAAACGTTTGAAGGAAAATAAACTGGAAGTGTTTCTGAACGTCATTCGGGAACGAAATCCATACCAAAGGGGCGGCTACAGAGAATGCACGTGTCTACCGTAATTTTCAAGAGTGTAACGTTGTGTAGACAATAACATTGTATTACTAGAACGTAATTCACGGGTTGGACAGTATAAAGATATTAATTCACTAAGATATGTAGGCGCCATTCCATTAAGACATTTAAATACCAGTACAGCAATCTTAAAGTTGATTCTGTAAGGAACTGGCAACCAGTGTAGTTTTTTTTCAACACAGGGGTAATATGATCTCTTTTATGAAAATTGTAGAGTAATCGAGCAGCACTGTTTTGTACGTACTGTAGTTTTCGAATACTCCGTTGTGGTAGACCATAATATAGTGCATTACTCTAATCTAACTTGTTGGAAATAAACGCATGAACTAAGATTTCAAGATCACGTCTGGGAAAATACCGTTTAACTTTAGAAATATTTCTCAAGTGATAAAAAGAAGTATACACAACTTTACTGATTTGTTTCTCGAGAGTAAGATGCTCGTCAATTAAAACACCGATGTCTCTAGCAAATGGACAGAATTTGAGGAGATCGTCGCAGACTTGCATAGCTGGACTCTCAATAAGGCGGCCAAACCGAGATTGAAGAAATAGTATCTTAGTTTTATCAGTGTTCATTTTTAATAGGTTCTTATTCATCCAGCACTGTATATCCTTACGGCAACATTGTGAGATGTTGACATTGTAAGATTGAGACATTGTGAGATGACTGTTTCATCAAAGTTAGATGGCTTAAACGCGATGTAAATCTGAGTATCGTCTGCTTATAGGTGATATGATAGGTTATGTCACTTAATTACGGTCGACAAAGATCTTGTGTAAATGGTAAAGAGCAGTGGTCCCAACACTGATCCTTAAAAGTAAAAAAGTAAAAGTAAATTTTCTTCGGCCACTAGGCCAGGGATTACGCACAAAGTCTGACGACTTATTTCCAGTGCGGTCCCCCCAGAACTTTACTCCCCAGAGGTAACTCCAGTACTCATTTAGCTACAACTTAAGGATGCAAGACAGAGATGCGCCCTGGCTGGTCCCTTTAAAGCATTTGTGCCGAAACGAAAACTGCCCTGGCCCATGTGAGGATCGAACCCACGACCTACGGGAGATGTGAATTCAATGCAACCACTACACCAAGGTGGAACCTTGCGGAATCCTTGCGGAACTCCGAATCGTAATCTTTTTTGTTCAGAAAATGAATTTCCTATTCGTACTTGCTGTGATCGATCGGTTAGATAAGATTCGAACCACTGTAACGCTGGACCAGTAACTCCTATTCGTTTTCTAAAATCGACAATAACTTGATGGTCAACAGTATCGAATGCGGCACTTAAATCTAATGTAATTAATAAGACTGCCAATCCGTCATCGATGCTTCGCAAGGCATCATTTGATACGCGTAGCCTTGCTGTTTCGGCGCTGTAATATTTTCTATATATATGCACTCTGATGCGGTTTGTAAAGAGAATTCATGTTCATGTGGTGTATTAGCTGATTTGCTGCAACTTTTTCTACTATTTTGGATAAGAATGCAAGATTGGATACCGGACGGAAGTTATTAAGAATCTCTACATTCAGCAACCTTTCTTTGACTAGTGGATTAAGAATGGCGTTTTTGAAAAGTGTAGTTACTGTTGCCATTGTGAAAGACAAATTAATTATTAACACAAAGATTGGTAACAAAACTCCCATGCAGCATTTCAACATTGCTGATGGCAAAGGGTCATTGCAGCTAGTTTTAAGTTTCGAATCATTCAATAATTCTTTAATACCATCATGAGAAACATATGTAAATTCATTGAACTTTACACCTGAATATACCTTATAATATACCTTATGAATATACCTATAATAATTTATTTATATGTAATTAATTTCGCACTACCAAATCTCCAGGGCGACATATTTCCCAGCTTTATAAATAATAGTTAATTATTGTTATTATTATTATTATAAACTGTTGGTAAACTGAAAGTGTGTTGTAGGAGATCCATCTATTGTAGGCTATACAGAAGGAACTGTGTGTGTGTATGGGGTGGGGCATGTAATACATCACTCGGCTTGGATTGTGATCAGAGAAAAGTAATCAGGTGAGAAGTTGCCTTGTGAATATTTAATAATTAGAAAGAAACCTTGGTATCTATTGCAAGATTTCCCTTGGCTCTTTGTAAATCGATATCTTTCTTGGACTCATTATCTTTTCCGAGATTTACTGCAATAGATATTCCGATATTATCACGTTACATCTTCTATGTAGTACAGCTAGAGTGACTCTCTGTCACGGAGTGTTAAGGAATTAATTATCTAGGAGTGAATGAATGAAAAAAATGTACAAGTAAAATAATATATACCCGGTAATATGAATACAGTACATATTCCGGCTACACCATTAAGCAGAGGATGCATTACAGATCGCCTCCGCACAACTAAAACAGTTGATGAAATGTCTATCACAAACACATTTATGGGCATTATCCAAAACATTATCCCCTGGAGAGGGATGAATTTTTATTGCGTCCAGTTTCCCTCCCTATCTGTACTAGCGAATTTTAGGAATTGAAATATTCATGAATGTAAATGGGTTACCTACATGTGTCATCTCATCTCAACAACCGTTCGACACAGAACAAGATAATACACAGGATTTTTTTTTTTTATCATATTATACATTATCATCGACAAGAGTTATTTAATTTAACTTACTTTTAGAGTTTAAATTAAATTCCTTCCTAATTTTGTTAATTATTGACATTTCTGACAATTACATTTTCACATTGATCTACTTTTGCTGATTTGTTTTCTTTAATACCAAGTGATTTGGTTCCTATATTGACATTTTGAGTTATTAATAATTATTATTAAACTACTACGTGGCTATCCCCACGATTGAAACATTGGAACTAAGTTCGTACCCATTGGAACTAAATTTGCTTCCATTGGAACTAAATTCGCATGAATTGGAACAAAATTCGCATCCATTGGAACTAAGTTCGTTTTGATATTCTGGGATTGGAACTAAGTTCGCCTCGATTGGAACTAAGTTCGCTTTGTAAAATTTATTTTGGAACTAAATTCGTTTCAATTGGAACTAAGTTCGCCTTAGAAAATGTGCGATTGGAACTAAGTCCGTGCTACCGTCTTTCAACAACGTTTAACCGGCCTTTTTCATTGAACCTGCTCCACCAAACTCAAATTGTGAAAGCTATTATCCACTCGGGCACTGCGATATTATAACATATATCAAGATTGATTCTTTGGTGGTGCATAATTTATTTACGTTTAGATCGCGGAATTATCTAGCAACCATCTAATTTAACCCTATAAGCCCCATTTTAACCTTCATTGTAGAAATTGTTTCGAAATTTATATGAATCTTGGAAACAGATTTGTTGTAAGAACCGAGATTTCGCGAAATCCTGGAATATATTCCGTGCATCTATTATCGGTCTATTATCGCAATAAAATATCTATGTTAGTTTTCGTGCATCCCATTCTGCTACCCATCGCCAATATATTTCTTGCTGATAAATTCTTCAGGATGCATTTGAAAAGATATCCCAATCATGGAACACAAATATTGGTCAATTTATTTGGTCATTTCAAAGTGCACTGCGCACTTTGTGACTACGGCACACATAGATACAGATTTAAACTTCGTGAACTGAAGACCGGCAGTTTAATCATACACAAATACCCACAGGTTCTAAATACCCCCCGGAACTAAACACTTCGGGATCTAAATTATCCGAGATGTATAGAACACGGGATCTGTCTAGTTGGGACAGTGAGGGGGTGGGTGGGAAGCATGTCATTTATTTATTACATCATGTATGTATGAGGTATGACCGTACATTACGAACTAAATTAATGGATGTTGAATATTGATTTTTGACTCAGCAAACAAATAATGTGTGCCGAGAGCGAGAGATGCCCTTGCTCTTGAGTAATTGGTGTTCAAATGAGAGGCAAGATTATCCCTTGAATGTATAATGGCATCAATACAACGTTCATAATAGTAGGTAACCAATTATTATACAGCCTAATAATGTTGGCCATTCATAATAATTGTGTAACAGGCTATTTAGCATCCTAACCCGCTGCTACTCAATTATGTACCGGTAACTGAATATTTTTATACAGTTTGAATTTACTTACTATTTGAATAGCGAATATGAGTGTTATGTATTTTTAATTAGAATAAATATTTCTTTGGAATAAAAGGCACCGGTATAATAAAAGTTTCATAATTAGCACTACTAGGATCGGAATGCTGCATTGCAGCTGCATTTTTAAGAATACTATGCCGGCTTGTCTACAAAATTACGCCGCCACAACTCCCTATCACCCATGACATTTGCTAGATCATCCACATCTTCAAGGCCAGTGTCCTTTAAGATGCGTCTCAAGAAAGTCATGGGCTGTCCACCATATTATTCAATCCATGAGGCTGCCAAAGTACACGATTGTGCACAGGCTGAACCTCTCGGCGAAAGTAATGTCCTGCAAAGCAGAGGCGGCTTTGTTCTAGTGTCAAGCTTGAGGGAACCAATGAGACACCTCCAATGTTTTATAGTGTCTGGTTGGAGATGTGTGCATTGTACTTGACACAATGAACCCGGCGTAGCATTCTTGTGAATGTGCTATCCAGAGATTTGGTGTCCTCAGCAGTTAGAGCCCAGCATGGACTCCCATAGAGGAGTACTGGATCTACTGCTGCTCTAAATAATTGGATCTTAAGTTTCCGATTAATTCTCTGTGACTTCCAAATCCTGGAAAGCCTATTCAAGGCTGCCCATGCCTTTCCCTTACATATTCGAAGGTCCTCACCTCACTTCCAGATCCATGATCCCAGGTAACATAAGTCATCCACATGCTCAAGCATACCATCCTTTGAACTTATGCTCATCCGGTCAGAAACTTGCTGAGGACTTTCAAAGTTAACTGTCAAAATTTTGGTCTTTTGGAGTTAAAAAAAAGACCAACACTAGAAGCAGCCTGTTCTAATGAGCTGAGGAGCTGTTGGGAACCCTCTAGTGATTCTCAGAGTATTCCTAAGTCATCAGCAAACTCTAGATCAGTTAGGTCCTTGGTAGGATATACTCGACTTGAACTAATAGGTGGAGTTACGATCACCCCATCATCATTATAATGATCGAAGGACATGCGTAGAACATAGTCAACCACAATAATGAACAAGAATGGCGCAAGTGTGTCTTCTTTGAGGACTTCACATAATACTGCAAATGATTCTGTGTCACCATCAAAAGTAGACACAAATGTTGTCGAACCATCGTATACTGATCTGATTGCTGCAATAATTTCTTCACGAATCCCATATAATGAAAGTATGCTTAACATACATGAGCGAGAGACTGAAACAAAGGCCTTGAAGAAGTCAACAAAGATAACAGCAGAGGCCTGCCTTTTTTTTTTGATAACTCTTCAATAATCCTTCTAAGTGCCAAAGTGGGCTCATGACCTTTATGGAACCCATTCTGATTTCCACGGATCAGTCTCTCAATGGGATCCCTGATGCGATTTAACCCTATTAAACCCGGGGGGGGGGGGGGGGGTCAATATGACCCCCCCCCCCCGTGGTTGTTTTATTATAATTCTGAAACAAACGCAGTTGGGAATCTGAAATTTTATGACTTTTCCTAAAATTCTATTGTCTTCCTAGTAGTGAAAACCGTTTTCAAAAATATTGGGTAGTTTTCGAGTTATAGCACCATTTTTGAACCCTACTTTTGGCACTTTTTTTGAGACGTTTTTTGAAAATTACATTTCGTTAAATATTAATTGTAACATCTCTATTTTTGATTTACACCGGTTTTTTGGTGTTCGCAATTGGATGGAATTCATATAAATTGATTTAGAAATTTCAAACTTGTTTTTTTCGGCGGCTGCCAAATTTTGGTGCCAGCACCAAATTTTGTTTTGTAAATTGATTGTTTGAATTTTGTTTTTTACGCAATTGGGGTTTTTTGGGGTTCTGGTTTCGATGAAATATATACGAGTTGCACCAAGCGTATCAAACTTGTATTTTTCGGTGCTGTGTGCAAATTTTGGTGCTAGCACGAAATTTTGAAAATCCATTCAATAGATAAAATTGCTTGTGACAATTTATTTCTTGCATTTTAGAGGTTTATGGCTGTTCTGAATTCAATGGAATATATAATTATCGAACTAGACATCTCGAACTTGTATTTTTCGGAAGTGGGTGCAAAATGTGGTGCTAGCACCAAATTTTGAAAACCATCAAATATATCAATTGATTGGGTCACCTTGTTTCTTGCGTTTTACGGGTTTGTTAGGGTTCTGAATTCAATGGAATCAGTAAAAATTTCATAAGAGTTTTCAAACTTGTATTTTTCATCGGTGGGTGAAAATTGTTGTGCCAGCACCAAATTTTGGAAAATGAGTAAATTGATCAGTAGATAGTATCATTTCTAGTCATTATAGTTTCTTACGTTATACGGGTTTATGAAGGTTCTGAATCCAATGGAATCAATAAAAACAGCACTGGAGATCGCAAACTTGTACTTTTTGGTGATGGGTACGAAATTTGGTGCTAGCACTAAAATTTGCCAAATTACGCCGAAAAATACAAGTAGAAATGATCTGGCATATTTGAAATGTATTCCATTAGAATCAGCGCCCTAGAAAACCTGAAAATGTGAATTTATAGCATCGTATAAGTGAATTAAAAATTTTGTGTTCTAACTGAAAAGTGCTGGTTACTTGTTTTTTTCATTTTTTTCCTACGCAGAGAGGACTAAATAGCCATTTATGGTAATCATATCATTTTTAAATATTTTCCAATGTATTTTGCGCCCCAGAAAACCTGTATTGAAAAACAATTAGCCGAAAAATGTAACACTTTCAAAATTTGTGAAAATTGTGCACTACTTGTAATTTTGGAACTGCAATATTACCAGCCCAGTACATTTTTTCGAAGAATTTTTTTTTTGGTTGGATCCAGACTAGTGATACCTACGTACAAACAAAAAATCAGACGTTTTCGTTAATATTTGTAGATTTTAGAGGGGGGGGGGGGGGGGGGGGGGTCAATATGACACCCCCCGGTATTTGTACAGCATTTTATAGCCCGGTACTAATAGGATTAATAGAATTCTATTTTATAGCTTTGCAGCAATCTAGATCAATGAGATTCGCTGAAAAGAACCATAGAGTGTTAGGTTGCCCTTCTTGGGAACTGGCACCAACTTATTTGTTTTCATTTCTTGTGGGACTATTGTTGTTCTGTACATGTCTACTATGATGGGATAGATGAGCCTTAAACACTCAGGTATTTTAAAGACCTCAGGGGGAAAACCATCTACTCTACTGGTACGATTAGTCTTAATGCTGTTTGCAGCAGCCTTAACTTCTACAAAGGAGATTTCGCCAATCGGACTATCTGGGAGTACACTTTTACTTCTATAAAGTTATCAGGCAATACCCTGTCATTATTGAGGAGCTTTTCAAAGTGGGCCTTCCAACCATTGAGGCGATTGGCTGGTGATTCAGCCTTAACCTTGGTGGTTGGTTGGCTTTTCCACCCAGTAAGCAAGTTGATCGATTTCCATGCCTGGGATGATTGCCTGCTGTCATCAGCATCATTGATGGCATCAACCTGTTGGTTTATTAGCTCCTGTAGATTATCAGAGTACTGCCTAACAGAGTACAGGCAGTACTCTGTTAGTTAATCTACAATAGCTAATAAACCAACAGGTTGATCCATCATAAAGCCATCAGTGATACTGACGATAGCAGGCAATCATCCCAGGCATGGAAATCGATCAATTTGCTTACTGGGAGGAAAAGCCAACCAACCACCAAGGAAGGTTAAGGCAGAATCACCAGCTGATGTTCAGGGACCTAGATGAAGCTTTAGCTGCATTCTTGGCCGCTGTAGTCTATTTGAGTCGGGACTCTTTCTACTTTTTATAGAGGTCATTTAGGCACTTATGAATTTTGTGGTCAGTCCAGTGGGCCCTTTTCCTGTTTTGAGGGTATACAGGAACTGTTTCTGCAGCTGCTAACTTAACTGCTTCTGTAAAGGCAGTATAGCCCTCACAATGATCTGCTGCCTCAGAGGCAAGTTGCTCATACCTGTTGCTCAGCTGTAGTGTGAAGCTGGATCTCACAGTTGGCTGTTGCAACAGAGAGGACCAGTCATGCCATGGCAAGGCAAATTTCGTTGTTCTGCTAGCATGCAAACTTACCTTGGCCACTGTAATTATGCTTAATATGGCATTGATCACTGGAGAAGGGTCAAAGTGTAAATGCATTACAGTCTTGTATAGAGCTCCTGTATTTCCTACGAAACAAAATTATGGTCTATCTTGGACTTGTGATCACTGGGTCCACTATGAGTCCATAGATTTCCAGTTCGCTTCTTGAACTGGGTTCCAGCCGAAATAACGAACATAATTAGCTAATAGTTTATTATCTTTCATCATTCAAGCATTGAGTAAGTAGAGTAATCTGTGAATGTGCTACTGGAAGGCCAGGAAATAATGGCTACAAACTCTTGGTGGAATGAAACATTCGCAAAAACATATAATTATTTATTATTTTAAATATGAACTTGAAACCACAAACAAATTTCTACATGAATATTGAATTACTGGTACAGATTTTTTTTGCTTAATTATTTATGTGATTATGTTATCTGTTGCAGATTGTGTCCCAGCTTTGCGTCCCGTTGATATTTATAGGATTTTGTTATCTTAAGATTTGTCGAAAACTTTGGTTCTCTCGCCGCTTGGGAAGTAGGGAGAGTCAAACGACCAAAAAAAATAAAAATGTAAGTAGTTAAAAACTACGTATAAAATGTATACATTAATGTTTCAAAATTAAAACGACTGGCAATTCTTGTTTTGTCCTTAAATATAAAACAGAACAAACAGTACTCCAACAGAATCCACTATTAAAAAACATATTATTGTAATATATTACAATTTCTAATATAATTTCTATATATTGTTATGTGTTGTGATTCATTCAAATTTGACTTAGTCGCTTACAATTTCCATTGTTGTATTTGCTCATGATTTGTTTTTCATTCTATCTTGCTTTCGTTGTGTTGTTAAATCTTGAATGCATCAAACCGTATTATTTTGTTTCAGTAACTTGATGCTGTGATTATGCTATGTTTTCATGTTTTTTCATATTGTGTAAGTTGTATCTATTTGTATGTCTCATTATCTCGTATCTTGTTGTCACTTGTATGTCATATTATGTAATATATGTCGTTTCAGTTACCATTTCAGTTGCAAATAACGTGTTTTTAGGACAATTATCGAGTAATGTGGCGCTTTATGTATTGTATATCTAACACAAATTGTTGTCTGTAATATATAACTGTTAATATATAATACATAGCTATAATATAATATAACTATTAATAAATACATGTTAACTGTTTAATATATAACTATTTATTATTAAATATATAACTATTTATAAAAGTTGTGGATGCCGTAATTGCTCCAAATGGTACCCTTGTGAAAAGGGCCTTGTGAAAAATATATTTTTCTCGGAATCTATCAACGGAGGCTTCCTTTATTCAAAAGTCATACAGGCAATACATCAACGCCAAGAGCCATCCAAGGGCAAACAATCCATTGTCCCAAAGAATCCTCCACCGGCACCAGCTTCATCACACCCGATCACCCTCGAGAGGAACATCTTAGAGTGAATAGACAGCAGATTCACAGGATAACAACATTCAGTATGCAGTACCAACCACGATTGAGAATGGCTCGAAAAAAATACAGTTTGGGACTGCTGTTGCGGTGGCAGACTGGTAGGGCCTGAAACCACCATAGTTTAGATACTAATTGGAATTAAGATGGCCTTTGGGCCGATTTGAAGGTCCTTAGAGTTTATTGAGCAATGGGGACAAGCAACGTTTCTATGCAATCAGTGATATTGATTGCCTGGTAGTACAGTGCCTTAGGACGTAAAGTAATGCAGACCCTGACGCCAAAGAGGATCAGTGGTAGCCAGGCACTGATCAGAAAGAAATGTATTATATGAAGCAAGCAGCTGCTGCATGATCCTAACATCTGGAGATGCTAACTCTTGGAATGGCGCGTCCAGCAGTGGATTACTGGTGAGTGTGAGGTTGAGACCCTGATGATGGAGGTAGAAAGTTTGGATGCCCAGTTAATGATAAAAGGAAAGGTAAGGTCAGCAGTTAGATGCCAGCACTTACTACAACTGTACTGACTTCATCTATTATAGGAAGGGTTCTAGCAAGTTGTCTTAACCTCGAATAATAAGTTTATTTTACCGAAAATATCTTATCTTTTATTGGCGCAATTGTAGGACTATTCCTACCACATGCGCGTACTTTTTAACCGGATAGTGTACAAATTTAGGTATTGCTTAATTTTTATTGAAATTAATATCTCATATCTCTCCAAACCACGTACGAATTTCGACCATACTGGGTCTCTTCAACGTGGTGTCGGATTCGAACCTGGGACCTCGAGGTGGAAGCCGAGACAACAACCACTAGGACACAGGTTCTTGAGATATGGAGTATTAATTTCAAAGCACGCAGCCATTTTATTAGATTGTTTTATATTGGGATTATATTGTATTTATTATTGATATTTATGTTGTCTCGGCTTCCACCTCGAGGTCCCAGGTTCGAATCTGACACCATGCTGAAGAGACCCAGTAAGGTCGAAACGCGTATGTGGTTTGGGGAGAAATGAGATATTAATTTCAATAAAAATTACATGATACCTAAATTTGTACACTACCTGGTTAAAAAGTACGCATGTGATGGGATTAGTCCTACAATTGTGCCAATAAAAAATAAGTTATTTTCGGTAAAATAAATTTATCATTCGAGGTTAAACCCCTAGATCCCTTCCTATAAATGTATGTAAATGTATAACACAGCAGTTAAAGTAGTATCTAAGATTTTCGACTCATATTCTGGAGTATACAGATACTACAGATATTTGTGTCGATATATTTCTGGAATTTCGACGCGATGGGGGGGTTGCTGTTGGTCCAGGGTTGTTAGAGTAACTGTAGGTGGTGTTACAGGATGCACTGTTGTATTGATCACAGTTTCGGTGATATTGATTCTACAGATTCTCAATAAATGACAAAGCGTTTTTCAGGATGCCTTGCTTGTAACCAGCGCTGTTCCACTCTGAGTTCATACTGGAAACAACGTTCTTCTGATGTGAAGTCGGGGGATATGTAGCAATGCTTGTAGACTTCCGATTTTCGGAGTTCATGTCTTTGCGCAAGAGTGAAGCTCTTTTATCCTGCGGCAAAGTGACTAACAGTGGTCTCGGAAGTTTACCATCACGTCCCTTCCCAACTCGTTTCGACGATACCTCTTCTGTGGTTAAATTGATATTAAGTGAGGCTGCGATTCCAATAACAATATTGTTGTCATCACTTTCTGATGCTATCCCACTCACTATAATATTCTACTTGCGCTTCATTTGTTCCGCATCCTCGAGTTTAATTTGTTTCGACAAGGCCATGATATTGGGTTAACCCAGACTTTACCTTGGACGTGTACGAGACATGGCTCCAAGAACCTTCATCTGTTTCCAAATTTCTTGATTCATTATTAGCAAACGCTTTAATATCACTTAAGTTTGTTTCTAAATCACCTAGCTTCTTCTCGATATCATCGACATTTGCTTCACTTTCAATGCGCAATTCCTTCAACCTTAAAGTCGTTGCCTTATTAGTGTCAATAATGCTCCGCTCTAACATATTTGATCTCTTGGTTATGGCGTCCATTTTTTGAGCAACTTCTAAGAATCTTTCTTCAAGTCGCGATTCCAACTTCTCTAACTCATTCGACACCTGAGAAATGCGTTGGCCTAAACATTGGCCACAGTAGAAGTCCACTCGTCCGAATTCCATGCCCTTTTTGGCAATACAAATCATTGATGTGATACAGCGCACACTGGAGCAGCCTACCTCGATCTCCATCAAACCATAATTCCGCGATTCATGTTTGTTTCCTGTACCGCTAGCTACTGACATAAGAGGTGGAGCTGACGATTTGTTGCCGCGTTTCCCTGAGGAGTTGGAAGAATTTATATGCGCACCGATGCTTAGACGTCTACGCTCCTGATTCGGTTGTGAAGACATCGTATCGTACAAAGCGAACAGGCAAACGTGAAATATTAGCCAGGTACGGTACTCATGGTAGACCGTTAATAATGCTGCAGAAACCATATAGCACCAATGTGCTGGCGCTGCAGTGTATGGCACCAAATATAATCAGCATATCATCATCATAATCATCATCATAATGATGATGGTGTGATGATAACTCCACCTACTGGCTCCAGAAGTCGAGGAATCCCTGCCAAGTACTTAACTGATCTAGACGTTGCTGATGACTTAGGAGTACTCTCAGAATCACTAGAGGGAGCCCAACGGCTCCTCAGCTTATTAGAACATGCTGCTTCTAGTGTTGGTCTTTTTATTAACTCCAGAAAGACCAAAATTTTGACAGTTGACTTTGAAAGTCCTCAGCAAGTCTCTGATCGGATGAGCATAAGCTCAAAAGATGGTATGCTTGAGCATGTGGATGACTTCTGTTACCTGTGACCTGGAAGTCAGGTGAGAACCTTCGAATACGTAAGGGAAAGGCATGGGCAGCCTTGAATAGGCTTTCCAGGATTTGGAAGTCACCGAGAATTAATCGGAAACTTAAGGTCTGATTATTTAGAGCAGCAGTAGTTCCAGTACTCCACTATGGGAGTCCATGCTGGGCTCTAACTGCTGAGGACACCAAATCTCTGCATGGCACATTCACACAAGAATGCTACGCCGGGTTCATTGTGCCAAGTACAATGCACACATCTCCAACCAGACACTATATAACATTAGAGGTGTCTCATTGGTTCCTCCAAGCTTGACACTAGAACAAAATCGCCTCCGCTTTGCAGGACATTGCTTTCGCCGTGAGGACCAGCCAGTGAATAATCTTGTACTTTGGCAGCCTCATGGAGTGAATAAGCATGGTGGACAGCCCATGACTTTCTTGAGACGCATCTTAAAGGACACTGGCCTTGAAGATGCGGATGATCTAGCAAATGTCATGGGTGATAGGGAGTTGTGGCGGTGCAATTTTGTTGACAAGCCGGCACAGCATTCTTAAAAATGCAGCTGCAATGCAGCATGCCGATCCTAGTAGTAGCAGTGTATGGTACCAAATATAATCAGTAAAAAATTTAAAAAATAATTCGTAATAGGGTTTCAACTACGACCAATGCCGGGACTGCGAACGGGTACAGGCTCGTACTGGTACCACTACTACTACTAGGATCGGCATGCTGCATTGCAGCTGCATTTTTAAGAATGCTGTGCCGGCTTATCGACAAAATTGCACCGCCACAACTCCCTATCACCCATGACATGAAATTTATCCATGTTTCGAAATCCCAAACAGCGCCGTTCAAAAATTAATTTATCCTAGTTCTAGAATTTTACCAATTTCAAAAAAGTTGCAATATTTTATTTACGCCTTTGTGGAATTCGATGGGGTTTTCGATTTTTATATTAAACCAAATATCCTGAATCTCACTAGCCTAGTTGCGAGTCCCCAATGCCAAGACTTCATACTTTTTCAGGAAACTCTTCTAGAATATTTGTATTTAATTACATTCATAAGGATTTCTTATTACTGGGTGCATATAAAAAGTATATAAAATGAATTTTCACTTTATTAACTAAACTCGATATCGCGCATCGGACCAGCCTGGTTTCGAAATTCCAAAACAAGGTATTCACTATTTGCAAGTCGATTTTGTTCTAGTATTAAGCAACTAATAATAGATCGAATTTCTTAGTAATTATTGTATGAAATATGATTGTATTTTTACATAATTAGTTCTATACATCGAAGCATAATTTTACAAATGTAAAATTAATGTTTAATAAAGTCAATTCGTAGCCAGGCACTCTGATTTGTAACCGGGAACTCCAATTTGTTAAAAGACTTAGATTTGTAACTAGATTCACAGATTTGTTACCAGGAACTCAAATTCGTAACTATTTGTAAATGAAATTATTTGCTTCATATTAATATTTTTGTTTGTGGTAGCAAAGTTTAATTTTTTTTTATGTGGGACGAGCCACAAAGTCAGCCAGCCTGACGCCTTACAGTTTAGACAATTGTTTAGTTTACTTACTGCTGACTGACATAGTTCATTTGTATAAAATCTATGAGTACAACACTAGAGTCTTATACCCCACACACTAATTCGGTCAAATGATGAAGTGTTATGATGAAATGTTAAATGATGAAGTTAAATGATGAAGTGTTATGGGGCGTCCTCCAGGGAGACACAGGCTATAAGGAAAGGCAATGTTTACTCACACATAAGCCTGGGTTTCTAATGTATTACCCCATAAGCTGATTACTCTCCCAATGCTTCCTAAGGGTAGATCTACAATAAGTAACTGGCTCTAAGCGTTGTTATATATCTGGTTGTGCATCATGGGCATTTTTTATAAATATTTGGTAATCTTATCTTATATTTTGTAAACGTGTTTGATAATGAAATTATTTGCTTCATATTATATTTTTATTAGTTGTAGCAAATTTTCATTTTTTATTATGTGGGGCGAGCCACAAAGTCAGCTAGCCTCACTCCTTACAGTTTAGACAATTGTTTAGTTTACTTACTGCTGACTGACATAGTTCATTTGTAATAGTCTTGGCTAGGATTCTTCCCCCCAGGTTCCTTCCATCCAGCTTGCTGGCTTTCTAGTAAAAAATCATTCAACTTTGACAAAATGTGGTCAAGTTTACTTACAGATGAAAATATTTCTACGTCGTTTATACTTATATATTAATTATCATTTATGTTATGGATTAACCCAATCCTTATTAGATAAGATATCGAATAATACATTATATGGGATCCAAAAGAGATATTTCAGTCGTCTATTTTTCAATCAATGGATTAAAACTATTGAAAATTATCAAGAAATAATTTTGTCGAAAATAATTATATTAATACTAATAATAATATTAGATATATTTATAATATTAGTAATTATTATTATAATTAATACTAATAACTAATAATACTTATTTAATCATAATTTCGCCATTATTTTATCAGGTCGTGAAGATGTTGATTACAGTACTGATAATGTTTGTTGTATGTTGGCTGCCATTCCAGTCTATTCGTCTCCATTTTATAATTTATCCGGAATCACGGCTGCGGTTAGTATATATATGTTAACTTATAGGTCAGGTGTAGTAAAGGTTATATTTGTTCGGTAGTGTGAGACACTTAGATGATGGTGCAGGGTATTTATATGTATTTAAAAATCCACTGATATGGTCAGTTCCACGATTCTAGGCGAGAGCCCGCTAGCTGCGGGTACCATATGGTATCATCGCTGGTGAGGATCGATTCAGATAAAACAGTCACATTCTGTCGGAACAGTCAGAACATTCACTAACTCGCCGAGTCCATAATTAATAATAATAAGATCAAAGGAGCCACACAAGGTTTTCCAGTACAGCAGTTATACTTGTGCTGTACAGGATATGTGGATGTATAATATTAATAATTATATTTAACGCAATATATTGAATAAATCTAAACTTTTTAATCTCTACTAGAATAAAATAAATGTAGACTGGTCTTATATTCTTATATTACAGCTTTTATATATGTCTGTATAACGAGTAATAGATATCATCGCTACAGATTTACACACTTTCACTGTTTGTGCAATCCTGTGATAATTTCGTACTTATTTAACAGAGATAGTTTATAGAATAAGAAATTTACTTCGAAATATAAAGCAAATCTTCATACTTTGAGGTTGGCTGTTTCTGTCCACTATATAATACTATGTATGCACCATACAGACAGTAGCCAAGGCACTCATTTATTTATTGAAATATTGGCGACGGTTCCGTATGCCACTACAATTTTTAAACCTTAATCATTGTTACTATGGCTATTGCAATTATGTACGAATAAGCCTCACTCAGTAAAAAATAACAATTAATCTATAACAATTTTTGTATTAGTTATATGATGAAATGTTATTCGATAAGGACAGTTTGAAGGGCTGTCATTATTCAAAGAAGACGAACCAAAAGGAATCTGTAAACTTGACAATCTTGCTTCAACGCACGAAATCAGTTGTTATAACTACCGGAGTGTAATCTTTCAAGTTTCTTAGTAAAGTAATTATTAAGCCGAAATATTTTTCCATCTCAGACTTAATTTGTGCGCTGAGTCACGAAATTGACAAAGGAAGAAACATATACGAATTTGATCCTCTGTGGTATTAATCACCTATATATTATCCATATGTTATTCATTATAATTCTTAACAACCCAACGCGCTGGGGGTAAAAATATTTAAATCCATACTGATTTCAAATTCATAGAGTTTTCTGTGAAGTAAGACTGGCAAATTTAATTTATAATAGCTTCAATTTTTTGCATTTTAAAATATAATTATTTTCCCAGAATCAAATTCAATATCTACTTTGGCGAGAGGTTTTATCTTTGACTTTGCATCTTTGAGTACGTGGCTTAAAGCGCCACACTGGGTTTATAGAAAGTCAAGGGGTAGTGGGTACTGGAAGTAATGAAAGTTGTCAGTCTTTCTGCGTTATACTTTGGTTTCAAAATGTACTTCAAAATGTACTACTAATTTTGAAACATATCCTATCTGATGCAAAATTTCATGGTGAATCCAAATATGGAAACCGTTTTCCCATATCTAGCTTAGATATCTGGGATAGAAGATACTGGCACCAATATATCGCGATATCGGTAAATGCGATTAAGTTTTGGGGTTTGCATTCAATTTCTGCAAATTTCTGTGCTCAGTGGTGCCAATTGGATGTCTCCACGAGAAAGAGCACAAAATTGTAATTGATAAGGTATTTTTTATCTTATATGTCTTATAACTGATCAGTAGGTCCAATAATCATTCAACAATCACCTCATAATACCTTCTCAATTAAAATTGTGTGCTCTATCTAGTGGAGGCATCCAATGGCACCAATGAGTACAGAAATTTGCAGAAATTGAATGCAAACCCCAAACTTCATCGCATTTACCGATATCGTGATATATCGGAGCCAGTATCTTCTATCCCAGATATCTCGAAAACTAAGCTAGATATGGGAAAACGGTTTCCATAATTGGATTCAGCATGAAATTCTGCATCAGATAGGATATGTTTAAAAAATTGACTTTGGTCAGAAAATGCGCTACCCCCCCCCCCCCCCTTAATATATTTATTACAGGAAGGGATCTAGGGGTCTTAACCTCGAATGATAAGTTTATTCGAATCCGACACCACGCTGATGAGACACAGTAAGGTCGAAACGCGTACGTGGTTTGTAGAGATATGAGATGAGATATTAATTTTAATACAAATTACGTGATTCCTAAATTTGTACACTACTCGGGTAAAAAGTACCCATGCGATGGGATTAGTCCTACATTCGCGCCAATAAAAGATAAGATATTTTCGGTAAAATAAAATTATCATTCGAGGTTAAGACCCCTAGATCCCTTCTTATAAATTTATAATAACAAACACCTCGAAAAACACAGCTTGCCAACACATTGTTTCTATCAATAATGTTAAGATATGGAATTTCAGGAATCACGTACCATTTTGTGGGGCACAACAAAATGGATATAATTTCCCAGTCAACTATTTTATTTTAGGTGTATAACAAGATACCACATCTTTGTGGGCAGTCCAGTGATACGCCAATATTCAATTCCTTCGTAGGTCTTTGAAGTTTTTGTTGTTTTTATTATTAATTGAAATATTTATCACAGCTTTATAGAGGCATCGAGCTGTTGCATTTAATTTATAAAATGCAATTATTTATGACATATTAACACCAGACTGACGGCTAATTAAGAATAACTGGTCGATGTCTGATGATTTGGTATATTTACTCCTATAATAGTGAGTGTATTTGTAATAGCCTTGCACAATTTTAATTCTTTGATGCAACTTACTACTCCCTGCATGCATTGCATTGTATTGAGTTTCCAGTTATCGAGTCACGTATCTCAAATCATAATACATATATCATATGCATAATATAGATGCGAAAGCATTTTATTTAAGATCGTGAAAGGACAAGTACCCAGAATAATTGCCCCCAATAACACTTAATGACCAAACAATTACTTTACCGCGAGGGAAATTCAAATTGCAAAATAACTAAGGTCGTTCTCTGTTCCTAACTTGTTATAACATTAATTACTAATTTTATGTAGCTACATCCTTTTGATACAGTATAATTTAAAAAATCCGTGTTTGCTTATTTATCTCAATAATTCCGATATTTTCCAATTGAAGTATTTAATTACAAAAAATAAAATGTTAAAACACTGAAGTCAATAAATTACGTCATAAAAAAAGCTATAGCTAGCATAAGGTCAATTAAAAGTGATGATGAAGGTTCATATATTATAACTTGAATCTTCCGGGGGCCATTATCCGCGAGGCTAATTGTCCCGGGGGCAATTGTGCCGGGGGACAATTGTGCCGGGGGGCAATTGTCCCGTGGGCAATTATCCAGGGGACGATTGTCCCGTGGGCAATTATCCAGAGGCCAAGTCATAGTCCCATTTGGCATATCATTATTTTATAAAGCGGCATATTTTCGCATATATTGTGTAAATGTGTAATGTGATGTGCAATAATGAAAGATTAATATAATTAAAACACTTCTCATAGACAATAAATTAATAATAATCTATACACCCCAGCGGGGTAAATTATTTTACAAGTGATTCATCTAGTAAAATCAGTAATTTCATTTAAAATATTATATGGTGCATTCAAATAATTGTAAAAGTGATTAATTCCTTGAGGCCAGATACACATCCACATCTCGGCCACATATCTGCTTACTCCACCCTTGCTTTAATATTTGTCAATGAGTCCCATTTCATGGAAACTGTTATAAATAAGTACCTGGAATCATTCAATACCAATGTCACTGGCGTCGTTCCGTCGTAACCGCGAGGCCAACTTTGCGAATGAACACTACGCCTCCGGCCCAGGCTTCTCCAGCTCAGTCTGGAGACTCGCCGGACAGCGTAACTGCCACCACATAACCCGCGCCACTTCGCATGGGTTCCACCATCTCATATGCAAGATATCGACCCCGTTCCACAACCATTCCCCCCGACTGTATCTGCCGCCACTGCCTCCAACCCGCTGCAACCCGGTACCACGCACTCAACTGCCCTGTCTGCCCACCTCTCGCCGAACTGGCCTCAAGTAATTAATCGTAGACAATAAAAAAACATATAAAAAAATCCGTGATCTGCTGTGTAGGCCTATTATCTATATACTTATTTAATTGTCTAACATAATATTTGTATTCATTCTAGCACTAACAAATACTTTGGAGTGGTGATCCTATCGAACCTAGCTCTCGCTTTATCTAACTCATGCTTCAACCCATTCATCTACGCTTATTACTATGTTAGTATTACCTTTTAATTGTTTACATTACTCGACTGTACTGTATGTTCATAATAATATTAATGTCCTTCAAGGGACATACTTTCCACTACATGATTGCGATGGACTATGTACTACGAATGTATCTTGACCAACATGGGAATATAGAAGGGGTAGAAACAGTTGTAGAGGAAAAGCAGCAAATCCGGGTTGGTTATGTATCTTCCTATAGGTATTGGAGATACGGTGAGGGTGAGGCATGGTCTGCTATTAAGGCTATAGGAATCACCAGGAATGAAAACGTCTTAAATACATTTATTCCAGAGAGAAGTAAAGCTGAGTGAGCTACATGGCAGCCCGTCCCTGACATGATCTCATTTCAGAAGGTAACCGTGGTTTTCCATTCATTGGTGGTACAATGATACATACACAGGATTCTGTGCAGCGTTCATGACATAAAATACAGCGGTTACTTAAATAGAGCATGCGCTTTATCAATCAGTGGCGGTGCTAGGGGGAGGGGGGGTAGGTGCGTTCGGTATTACTATCGGTTTCAGTATTACTCGTCAACAAACCTTGTGTTTTATTCAGCACATTATTCATAATAAAAATTAGTGCGCTTTCTCTCTAATAGGATGTCTACGAAATCTGCATCTGGAGTTATTGAAACAAGATTGAAAATATTTAATATGAAAATCTACCTAGCTGTAACATATGCTTTCTAGAAATAGGGTCCCACCTCTCAACCTCAAACGTAAAACAACTGGGCATCACCAAATCAACATTTTAAAGTGGCTTCTTTCACTTCTAAACATTGCATCATCAACTCTAGCATTGCAACTGTAAGTAAGACTTGAACCAAGATATCTTAGAAAAACATCCCGACATCTTCAATGCATCAGAGATAGAAAACGGGGGTGTGACGGGGCTGACGGAGTTGGCAGTATCAGCTCCCGATCGGTATGTGAGTTGTACGCGTGAAGACGCGTGGACGCTGCTGAGCTCTCGACTTGGATCTATGGGCCGAAGGCCGTTCAAAAATAACTGAGTTACTGAATAACTAAATGTTAATAATGCAATAATGGCAGTAATCGATAATGCACAGTCTGAATATAATAGCATGCAATACAGCGGTCAATGACGACGGTCAAAACTATTCCGGTTCCACAACTATAAGGAGAACCAACTAAATCAGTAATCAGTAATCATAACGGTTATATCATTGACACATATTACATTAATCCTACACTACAGGGTGGCCCTTAATATCCAATAGATGCGCTCTATTCACCCCCAATGTGCTTTCCCGCCCACTATTGGCTTAACCTGATTAATTGTCACCTCGCCACTACTCCCTGTTCCCGTTATCCCTCGTGCTAGGCTCATTAGCTTGTTTCTCCCTCTGAGGTGGTTTGACCTCTCACCTCTCTCTGTGGCTTACGGCGTGTCCCCCCCCCCCCCCCCCCCAGTTGGTTATGAGGTGAGATTATTATTGTTAATTTCACCTCACCAACTATATTGGTAAAATGCCACTAATCCCATTTTCGGTGGGTAGTGCATGGAATTGAATCCGCTTACAGGGGTGGTGTGTTGGGGGGTTCTATCCAAAAAATTTTATTGAAATTAACAATATTTTTAAACGATTTGCAATGCGTTTTAAATGTAATCCATTTTTATCTAAATAATTTTGTAAGGGGAAATGTGGGTACTGAACCAGTGTACAATTACTAATTGGGGTGACCTTACTAAACAATTGATTCGCTAATATTTAGAAGCTAGTTATTGAGAAAGTGTATATTATCTAAACTTGCTTTTGAATATTAAGCATATGAACCACACACACGAAAAGTATGGGACAAAAATTATTCAAAGTATAATAAGACTGGGATGAGAAATCGTTGAAAATATATCTGGAATGGAAAATCCAGGACGAAAATTCCTATTTGGGACAAATAGTCTTTGACAAAAAGTTCGGGACAAATAGTCTGTGATGAAATGTCAGTATATACCTCCGAAGACGTCTGCATAAAGATACTGGTCCTAAAACATATGAATTGGGGTCTTAAATGGCTGATTGCAAACTGTTGTGGATGTGGTGAGTTGTGGGGCCGATCGGCCTTTTATATCAGTGGTGTGACCCATATGTGTAAATATATACCGATATGTAACCAAACCGAATGGAACTGAAAACAACCAAACAAAGCCGAACCAAAACGTGTAACTACTACTGAACTAACGGCATGCTGTATTGAAGATGCATTAATATTATATATTATTAAGAATGCATTGCCGGTTTGTCAAAAGTCCTATCACACATGAGATCATCCGCCTCTTCAAGGACAGTTTCCTTTAAGATGCGTCTCAAGAAAGTCATGGGCTGTCCACCATTGTTATTCACTCCAAGAGGCCGCCAAAGTACAAGATTGCACTCACATGTCATCACTGCGAAAGCAATGTCCTGCAAAGTGGAGGCGGCTCCATTCAAGTGTCAATCTAGGGGACTAATGAACACCTCCAATGTTGTATAGAGTCTGATTGGTAATGTGTTCATTGTATGCAATAAACATGGTGCAGAAATTCTTGTATAAGAGCCATGTGAAACAACTGTACTGCGCCAGCAACACAACTTACAACCAAATATGTTCTACAATACAACAACCTTACTCTTCATAGAATATACTTTTATTTCGTCAAGATTAGAAAGATAAGAATGATGATATAAGAAAATCTAATAATATATAAGGTTACGGACCACTGCCACAATTTTAGTGATGATATCAAAATATATTGGTTATTGAGTGCAGATATGATATCGGAACACCCTATATCTGTGGCTGTCTGAGTGGAGAGATAAGTAGCCTATCTCACTTTAATATTGTTGTGAGTAGTGGAGGGAATGAGGGGGGGGGGGGGGGCGTCAATGCTGATACGGGAATTATAATTAAGTGTGACCGTTTAGTTTATGCATGAGTCGCAGCACCATGCAGTAGATATCAGCCAAGAATATTGGATGAAACGTAAGTAGCGAGTAACGAGTAGTTATACTCTATATATACAAAGATAAAGACTATTATATTAACGTGAACTAACAGGCGATTTCCCCACAACCGCCCTTAGACTTCCCCGTTACCATATAAACAGACCAGAATATCCTTACAATGTTCTAGAACCCCTTCCTTACCAACCGGAATGGGATACCACGGCTTAGACTTGACCAATTGCGGAGTTAGACTATTTAAATTCGACATGCAAATTTTATTTAAAATTTGTTCGGGGTCTGTACCCACTTCTAGACAGGCAGTCATTAAAACACAGATTGGCTAAGAATTTTAATAAAAGGATTTTGTTTTTAGGATTTGGATTTAGGATTTGGCAAAGGATATATATTATCAGGAGCACAGCATCGTTATTGTGGGGGAAATGAACTAACCCTTCAACTATGGAACCGTGACAATTTAACGGCAGGCCCTACATCGTATAAACATTAAGGGCGCCCCCCCCCCCCCCCCCCCCCCTTAATTAATGGGGGGCGCCCTTAATGGGGGAGGGGGGGGGGTCATGACCTACTATAACAATCGTTCTTCTAGAAGTAAAATTAAAAGGTAAAGTTTCATTAATAATATTTCGTTGATACCAGTAGTAGTGACTAAAAGTGCTGAGGAATAATAAATTATAGAAATTGTTGAAAATTATTATAAAGCATAGTTTTGATGGTTACTACGGTAACCAGGTAGTAAAATAATTTTATAAATTTGTTACAATTATACAAACCAAAAATTTTTCATGGAGGTATGTCAGTAGCAATAATAATATTCCAATAAATACATATTTAAACTTGAATACCAGTTGCTATGGCAACCTTAAGTACAAAATACCCCCCCCCCCCCCCCCCACCCGGCGGCGCGCAAGAAATGACGAGATATTATTAACTTAATCAGCATATTGAATTTCTTAAAAAGAAAAATTCAACTTTTTATCTGAAAAATAGGTGAAAAGTGTATATTTTAAATCGTCGCTGCTGGTAGCTAAGGTAACTAGGTGATGTTAATGTTGTAAAATGCAAAATAAATGTATATATTGAAATTACATTACTGGTTGCTATGGTAATTGGCAGCAAAAAAAATTTTCTCAAAAGGTAAAAAATTTACTAATCTATAATTAGTGAAATTTTTGTGACCAGCAGATAAAGTGGAAAAAAGTTATTAAAGTTGAAAGTTACCCCACTAAATTTTTATGCCTGCAGCAGCATTCCGGGTCGTGTTATAGTAGGTCATGGGGGGATAAACCTTTTGGTACAAAATAATGTCGTAATTATTTTTATGATCGATTATAATGAACGATTAAATGGTGTTTCCAAATCTGAAAACCGCTATTTAACAGCTCTTTTAGTTTTCAACTTATCACAATTTCCATTTAGGGATTCCTATTGAAATTACTATTACAGTACTATATACGTATAATGAAAGGTCGATTATCTCAAAATATTTTTTTTATCAAATTTTCAACTTCAAAACCCTACTACTTCTACAATTTTTGAGCAATTAGTCTGGCAATTTTTGTGGGTGTCTACATAGTCACCCCGCATAAAAGTATCAGACAACTTTTTGAAATATTTTGTTAATAAAATTTAATACTATTTATAACAAATCTAAAAAATTTGCATAAATTAAAACAAATAAAGTTTTTTTTATTGTTGACTAGTATTAACTAATATTAAATAGCGAAAAATACAATTTTCTTCCTGCCATTTAGAATAGCATCTTAGATACCTATATTCCAAATTATAGCCAAAAACCAAACAATTTTGATACGCTGAGAGTGATAAATCGAAGAGTTGTCCGAAAATGGTTTACCTCCAACCCAGTTCCTCCAGTGTACCTCCCGGTTCCAGAGGTTCCACAGGTCTAGAGGTTCCACAGGTTCTAGAGGTTCCACAGGTTCCAAAGGTTCCACAGGTTCCAGAGGTTCCACGACTAAGGGTTATCAGGTTCTAGAGATTCCACATGTTCCAGTGGTTCCACAGGTTCCACAGGTTTCAGAGGTTCACAGGTTCCAGAGGTTCCACAAGTTCCAGAGGTTCGACGACTAGAGGTTCCACAGGTTCCAGAGGTTCCACAGGTTCCAGAGGTTCCACAACTAGAGGTTCCACAGGTTCCAGAGTTTCACAAGTTCCAGAGGTTCACAGGTTCCAGAGGTTCCACAGGTTCCAGAGGTTCCACAGGTTCCAGAGTTTCCACAGGTTCCAGTGGTTCCACAGGTTCCAGAGGTTCACAGGTTCCAGAGGTTCCACAAGTTCCAGAGGTTCGACGACTAGAGGTTCCACAGGTTCCAGAGGTTCCACAGGTTCCAGAGGTTCCACAACTAGAGGTTCCACAGGTTCCAGAGGTTCACAAGTTCCAGAGGTTCACAGGTTCCAGAGGTTCCACAGGTTCCACAGGTTCCAGAGTTTCCACAGGTTCCAGAGGTTCACAGGTTCCACAGGTTCCAGAGGACGCTGTCATAGAAGCTAGTGGCGTAGATACGCTGCACTGCGAGTAATGTAGACTTATGAGCGAAGGAGAATTATTGCCGCCAGGATTTTTCCAATATTAAGATTAATATATCGCTATTGTTTTTATTTTAGATTCGAAATAAAAACAAATCGTCGAAGAAAAGGGTAAACCAGATATCGACATCGACAATGACAACTACTGACCGTAGAGATGACTCACCCGGGAAACCCTCCAACAGGTTTAGGGTAATTAACGCCCCCAATAAATCTGTCCAAAACCCAGAAACTGTTCAAATGATATCAGTAAACAACTACGAGGAAATATAGATGTAAAATTACTTTATCAGACGGACATTTTGCAGTAATAAACTTTATCACTCAAAAGTTCTGACATTATAATAATGTCTGTCTTTGTAATTTATTGTCTGATATTCTGCATGTGATACGGTATTTCAAAATGTGAAAAAATCGTCGTTTTGTCAGGTTGTCCTGTGTAGAAAGAGGAGTGTAATAGCTGTTTCCTTCCTATATCACAATGTCACCATGTCTGAAGATATTCAAGTTCAGAATCCTAAGTAATATAGGGTAAGTCTAACTCTAAAAGAGTCAAAGAATCCCAATGTTAGCATTTCACATTTTATTTTTTTTCACACTCACACACCGAATAATATTTAAATATTCTACTCATAATTACATAATATTATACTGGAAATCCATAATGCGAAATTAAAAAGATAACTGTAACCTGTTCTATTGTGCTTAGTTTATTGTTTTGGTTAAAATAACGTGCAACTGTAACCTGCTCCTTTCCCTAAATTGATAATTTAACATTGAGGCGGGATATTAATTCGACAAGGCGGGATTTGCGTCCAGCCCCCCCCCCCCCCCCCTTTCTCACGCGGGAGGTGTTCCACAGTACAAATGTGGAACAAATAATGTAAGGAAACCAGAAATTCCATGCAATCGATAATAAATTTTATGAATGCGCTGGTTTTGTCCCAACATAGAGGGCTTTCTTAGAATGTCAATGTTAGAGCTGTAGTAATGTGAAGATCCCTTTGAACTTTGGAAAAATATATTGAAACTAACTGAACTAAGATTATAAATAAACTAATAAGAAACTAAAACACAATAGCACCACAAATTGGGGCCCATCGTGTATGTGTTATCCATGTGTCTGTGCATCGATTATTGTCCAAAACTGTCGTGATGCTATTAAGTATTTGCATTGCTATTGCTGCGAATTGTTATAAATTATATTAGTATGATTTGTTGAATCATATGATGGGGGGAGTGTAAATTGTATTGATAAGCATCAAATTTTTGAATTGTAATGAAAAGTTTTTAATACTGTATGAAAAATTGAAATTGAAATTGAAAATGAAATTGAATTTTTTTTTTAATTTTTTTTAACCTTGATCATACATTATATTATAATACATTGTGCATACTGCATGGTGTACTAATTATATAAACAATGAAGTGAGTAAATTTATTTTGTAACTTGAGTCATAATTTGAATGTCATAAAAGTCATGTACGAGTCATAGTTTGAATGTGATAAAGGTCATGTAACTCTTTATGTTCATGTTAATATTACACTGTTGGTATTATTCTCTAATAAATTTTGTTAATTAAGTAAACCATTATCAGCAAACTCTTACTTTATTAAACGACAGAAAATTTAACGAACCGTTTATATAACATTACCATAAGGTGAATACATACAATGTATCTTTGTGAATTATATGGTAAACCAAAATGAACGCAAGTTAAAACTCAAAGCAGTAGAAATCTTATTGCATTATTGTGACCAGAGATCCCATAGATACAGTACATAACTGAACTCACGCCTTAATTAACCCCGAAAGTTTACCAATAAACGCATCTCTTTTATTTAAAATATCCCGTGATAATGCGCCACTTAAATGTCACCAATGTGCTTTCGAAATTTGAAGTAAACATGGTATAATGCAGAGTTATTAAAATTACAGTTTCAATAATATACCAACATGGATTTATTATATTTATATAATATTCGTTTTTACCTTTCTCGGAAGAGAGGGTGACTAAATTTTAAGAGTTAATTTACGCATAGCTAACCCTCAGGCATATAATAACTTGTAACTCCACAGGTATTAGTTACATTAGTAGTGTTATAACAGCATTGAAAGATTGACCATTAAAATTATAGTAGAACTAAGGTTAATTAATAACTGTTGAGAGTAGGCCAACTGGATTGGATTAGCGAATTATATGCTCAATGTCTCAGGGATCGCTGCGGTGTTGCCAATGTGGCATCACCAGCAATGGTTGATGTGAAAGCCGTCGTTGCGGATGCTTTCGAGCCGAACGTTCGTGTGTCAGCTGTTGTCAGCTCAATATCGGCCGCTGCAGGAACCAGTACACACTACAACAACTCAGTTCAACCGCTAGTTTACCTTTACCCAGTCCATGTGATGGAAGAGGACAGGTATGTTCGTGCTCTCTCTCGCCAATCCCATCAATCGACAGGACTCTCATTGACAATTCGTCAGGGAATGACAGCTCGTTTTTCGGTGACCTAAATAACACCGTCATCTCGACTATTCGACCGAGTAGTCCCATCTTAACCAACCTGCCAGCCATTACGATTCCCTTGATCAGCTCCTCGCTTCAAGCACTGCCTCCGTCTACTAATGATCGCCAGCCTACGATCCATTGGTTTGAAGCCTCGTTTCCACTGGAGAGGTTTATCTTCTCTTTACGAGGAGCTTACAACATGGTAGTTCATTGGCGTCCCAACCTCTTCCTGTTGCGTCATCGGTAAGGCGGTGGTTTCCGAGATGAGCCGACTGCTGAAACTCTTCTCAGCCGAACCCAGTTACGAAGATGCAGCCCTCACAGGGCTTATGATACTCCCTGCACTTCTGCTTCAGAAGCCAAGTCGTGATTCTGCTGCGTTGGTTCATCGACGGGTTTTAGAGCGCCGGTTCGAGTCATGGAAGTCGGGACGTTTTGATCTGTTATTACAGGAGGCAAGTGCCATCCAGGCTCATCTGCCCAAGCGGTCTGCGCGCACTGTTCTGCTGCACAACACTGCCGCCAAGAAAGTTTTCTGTAGACATATGCTTACAGGGAATGTCAACGCAGCAATCAGGTGTCTGAACGAATTAGAAAAGGGGAAGGTACTCTCTCTCAATGAGACTGTCACAGACAAGAATGGGGTGACGAAGAAGGTGCGTGATTTTCTTCTCGATAAACATCCTCCAGCCGCTCCGGCAGATCCATCGACTCTCCTGACTGGGTACAACCGTGCTCCGGAATTTCACCCAGTCATTTTCGAGAAGATTTCAGCTGATGTCGTGCTAAACTGTCTGCTCCAGATCCGGGGAAGCGCTGCAGGGCCTTCGGGACTCGACGTTCAGGGGTGGAAACATATCGCCACTCGGTTCCGGAACTCTTCAACAGAACTGTGCTCCAGTATAGCTTCCGCTGCAAAGAAGATTGCAAAGTTCCCGCTGGAGCCATCAAACCTCTCCTCGCTGCTCTCAGCTCGCCTCGTGGCAATTGATAAGTGTCCGGGGGTCCGACCTATCGGAATTGGTGAGGTGTTGCGTCGTATTATCGGCAAGACGGTGATATACTGCATCTCTAATGATCTGCAGAGCATTGGCGGGTCGGTTCAGCTCTGCTGCGGGCAGAAGGCGGGGATTGAGCACGCAATCCACAGCCTCAGCGATGAGTTTGCCAAGGATGACTGTGAGGCGGTGCTCCAGGTTGATGCTACAAATGCATTCAACTCGATTAATCGTGCCGCTGCAACCCACAACATCGGGATGGTTTGTCCCTCGCTGCAAACCATAGTATCGAACTGCTATGCAACCCCTTCAAAGTTGTTCATCGGCGGGGAGTACATACTCTCATCAGAGGGCTTCACGCAGGGTGATCCGATAGCGATGCCATCTTACGCAGTCGGATCGATCCCTCTGATCGTCGAGGCGGGTGCTGCAGCGGATGTGCTACAGAAGTGGTTTGCGGACGACGGCAATGCCGCAGGGACTCTATCGGAACTGCGGAAGTTCTGGGACCTTATCCGGACTCGCGGGCCCTCACATGGCTATTTCCCGTCAAAGTGCCACCTTCTCGTCAAACCGGAACTGATCCAGGAAGCCCGACGTCTGTTTCCAGATGATGGTTTCACCATTGAAGTCCAAGGGAGCCGACTCTTAGGAGGTGTCATCGGGAACGACGAGTACCGTGAGGAATTTGTGAACTCTAAGGTAGCTGAGTTTACTACTCAAGTGGATCACCAAGATTGCCTCTATGGATCCACACTGCGCCTACGCTGGCCTCACCATCGGCCTAGCAACTCGGTGGAGGTACATCTCTCGTGTGGTACCCAGGTCGACCCAGTTATTCGGTGACCTTGAAAATGCAGTTAGGAAGTGCCTCGGCGCACTAACTGGCCAGCCATCCATCTTGACAGTGGAGCGGGAGTTGTTCTCCCTACCGGTCCGGTCAGGTGGTCTGGCAGTTCCCCTTCCGAGTGACCTGGATGCACAATATGTGAACTCCAGGAGGCTGTGTCAGCCCTTCAATGAACACGATGATCCGGACTCGATTCGGGCAGCACAGCTCGAGATCATCAAGGTGAGCCGGAGTACTGACGCCCTGCAATTGGATGGGAAGCTGAATGCGATTCGCAATCAACTCACGCCAAATCAAAAAACTCTCCAAGAACTTGTGTCAGAGAAAGGCGCATCAGCGTGGTTGAACTCACGCCCCATCACCCTGCTCGACACGCATCTCAATAAAGAGGAGTTCAAGGATTCACTCTGTCTTCGCTATGGCTGGTTACCCCAGTCGCTCCCGGCTTGTTGCGCCTGTGGGACACGATTTTCCATTAATCATGTCCTGTCGTGCCCCACTGGTGGTTATCCGTCAATCCGGCACAATGAGATCCGGGATTTCGTCGCATCAACCCTGACCGAGGTCTCCCAGAACGTCTCGATTGAACCCCGATTGCAGCCTATCTTTCGTGAGCAGTTCGGGAGGCGTTCAACAACAGAGGACCAGGAGGCGCGGCTGGACGTGGCGATGTCTGGGTTTTGGGGATCGAGATTCCAGAGAACCTTTTTGGACGTCTCAGTTTTCAATCCTCTCGCTCCGACCAATGCAGCAATGACACTAGAGGGCGCCCATCTCCATTACGAGGCGCGGAAGTGGGGTCGGTATGAAGAACGAGTCAGGGAAGTCGAGCTGGCGACCTTCACGTCGCTGATCATGTCTGCTTTCGGGGGAATCTCACCAGCCACGGCGCAGTTCTTCAAACAACTTGCTGTTCTGTTGGCGGATAAGCAGGAGATCAGCTACACAGAGTGTGTTACCTGGATCCGACGACACATCAGTTTTCTGCTGGTTCGGGCCGCCCATATGTGCCTGCGCGGGTCAAGGTCATCACGCCACCGGCCAGTTCATAACGCCAACCTGGGAGAAATCTCCATCCGGCTCACAAACAACGGGGCGGCCATCGGAGGCAGCGGGGGTGAAATGCGGGGTTGAGCTGCTGTGGATTATCGGTGCAAAGTAGATAGTCAAAGACGATGGGTTCCTCCGTTGTCGGTTCAGCAACTCTGCCAACCTCTGCGGTACCAGCGCCAGCACGTCCACACCATCACCTGCTCCAGGAAGACTGGCCGTTATGTCGTTGAGTTAAAAGGAATCAGTGAATATCTTACTCTTTGTGAAGTCGATGTCTTTCCCTTATAGAGACGAAGAACAAAGAAATTTAAGAAATATAAAGAAATTACCCCTTACTATTTGTGCTATGCTAATTGTCTTGAATTTGCTCGAATATATATTACTATCGTATCCTGTCCTTGGATTTGGATAGAGTCTCGTTTTTACCTACTGTACTTTTATTGGAATCGAATATGGAAAGCCGCAGTTCAATAACAAAAATATATGGGTTGCCTACAAAGATACCTGAAACTCAGTTGCCTACTATTGGAGATGTGCTTCGGCATAGTCAGTTTGTGAAACAGGAATATAAAGCTACTACAGGAACCAGCAAAGATCCTACAATTCGTTTGGTTGCAGAGCATACTGCAGATGATGTTCTTCTTATATATCAAAAGGCATCAGTTGCAACATATACCAGAAGTGGAGTTATTAAAAAGATTGTAAGTTTCTTAAATGAAGTGAGGGCAAAACAAGTTTTGACAAGGTACAGATAAGTCGCCGTGATCAAGAAAAATACATTTCATTTCTCCAACAAGTAAAGGAGAAACATGAATTTCTGTTTGATATTGTTAATTTAAAGAACACTCACCCTCGGGAGTTGCATTTTGTGAATGATCAGAAATCAGAGAGAAAGTTGTTTATTGGATCTGTTGATATACCAGTTTCCTCTGCATTGAAACGTCGGATTGAAAGGAAAGAGGCCAGAAATAAACCAACCAAATCTGTCAAGTTATTCGACATTGATGCACCATCTGTTGACATCAATTATGATAGTGATGCAAGTTATTCTGAGTCTATGTTTAATGTGGATAATGACTCTGATTCTGATTTACTAAAGATTAAGTCACCAGGTGTAAAGATAGGCCCTTCACAGAAAGCCCTATCTAATGTACAGTAGCTTTGGTTGCCGATCGTTATGGTGTTTCACATCGTGCTGCAGCAGCAATCTCTTCTGAAACACTGAGAAGTGTTTGTCATTATAGTAAAAATCCAGTCTCTTCAATGGAATTGTTCCGTGGACGTGACTCAATCAGATCCAAGATTACAAATGAATTTGTTAACAAGTCTCACTGCATAGAGGGGTTATATTATGATGGACGTAATGATCCAACATTATATATTGATGATAATGGGAGGAAGTCTACACATTCAGAACATCATGTTGCCCTGATCTCAGAGCCAGGGTCTGAATATCTTGGTCATGTTGTGCCTACTCATGGTACAGCTGCTTCTCATGCTAGTGATATTATTGCATATTTCGATAAATTGGATAAGCTGAATAATATACACCTTCTTGGGAGTGATGGAACTAATGTGAACACTGGTTGTAATGGTGGAATCATTCGACTTCTGGAAAAGCATATTGAAAGACCAATGCAATGGTCAATTTGTTTATTACATGCCAATGAGCTGCCATTCCGCCACCTGTTCACTTATCTTGATGGTACAACATGTGGGTCAAATTCCTTCAAAGGTGTAATAGGCATACAAATTGTTGGAAACTTGTCTGCACTAGATATTGTTGATTTCAAATCAATTCCATCACCCAACTTCCAGGTAATTCCTGATAAAGTAATTAAAAAACTCTGTTGGGATCAGAAATACTTGTATAGAATTGTTAATGCTGTAATTTCTGGACACTGCGTTAAAACATTGGCACTCATTCACACAGGAAAATTGGCTCATTCACACTGGCTCACCTTAGCAAGCCGTGTCTGTCGGTTGTATGTCAGCCAGTTAGATCCTGCCAATGAGTTGATGAAAGTAGTTACATTAATTGTAAGGGTGTATGCATCCACCATGCTGGTGTCAAATTAAGATAAATTGGCGCTGATGGTTCCATTAACCTATTCTATATGATCTCATATAGTCGCTACCTTGATCCAGATTGCAAGGCTATTGTGGATAAGGTTTTGCAACATAATTCGTACTTTGCTCACCCTGAAAACATTCTGTTGAGTATGATTGTAGATAAACGTGCGGCAATTTGCGTGCAACGTGCATCGTGCGGCAACGTGCATCAAATGTGCGGCAATTTGTTGTTCTATCAATTAATCTTATGGTAACTGATTATACTGACCAGAAGTGTACTGGCCAGAAGTTGAGGTGAGAACTCCACCCGTACTGTCTAAATTCACAAGTGAGGTCATTTGGGAACAGTTTGAAAATCCATCATTAGAACTAAATTACCCATGTCATACACAGGCTGTAGAACGTGTTATTCCTGTTATAACTGCAGTAGCCCTTGAAGTTAGTGTTCAAGATTCTCGTGAAAAATTAATTAGATCTTGTCTTATTGCTAGGAAATTGTAATAAATCAATTATATCATAAAAACAATGATTAATTTTAATAATATACCAGTAGATAAGAAATCATTAATTGTGCATTTTTTCACAGATTTTGGTATACATGTGGCACTTGATTCCATCGTTTTTATGTTAAATTTCATAGTTTGTTTGAAAAAACTGAGTGTTATTGAAAGTTCCATCGTCTTAATGCACTTCCTCATCATCTAACCACTAAGCGGGAAAAAAACAAACATTTTCATATTTTTGAAAATTGAAGGCCATGAGACAGGTCTTCCACTTTATATTTTCAAAAAAGTTTTTTTAATATGGTATTCACATGGAAAATGGCCACTTTTGTATAAGTTTCAAGATGATTGGGGCTAAAAAGTGATTTTTGTTACACCCTAATGGACATTAGTTGGTCAATGATTCAGTTGTGGTTAAACAGTCTCTGTTGAAAATTTTACAGCTCAATCTCATTAAACCATGTCATGGAATATTCAGGTACCTGCACCCAACCCCCATCCGTTATTACAAATGCGCAATATTTAGGATAATTTTTTAATTTCTTAAGTAGCTGACAACAATTATATGCCTAGATAATACGAGTAAGTGGATAGTTCATACATAAGCAAAATGTTCTAGAGCATGGTAATAAATTAATTACGAAATATAATAAATATCCTGCAGGCAGCGGAAGCAATAACGCAATAACCAATATTTCAGCTCTTTCCCAACCAAATTCAAATATTTGTTTTGAGATGAATTGGAAGAAATCTCTGGCCTTGTAATTTTTACATATTCGGACCCATTGCAAGGCCAGCAAGCAATCTAATTAAGATTTGTATAAAAAAATTGTTTGGGCGGGGGGCGGGAGGTACCGACGACTAAGGCTTATGAATAACGATACTATATTATATTACAGGACAGGGTAAATGGATTGTAAAAAAGTTGGAAGGGGGGGGGGGGGGGGGTGCAAATGCACAGTAGTGGATAGATTTATGAATTAATATGTAGACCTACACTATATTCCAGTACATGTTTACGTACAGTATAGCCTGACTATGATACATGTCTTAATAAATCATTGATATAGAAAATATTTGAATTGGATAGGAAAATAGTGATTATGTAACATGACAACGACTGACATGTAACGATTAAAAAGATGAGGAATTAAGTAATTTCAATATCTTTATTTGTATTGTAATTTATTTATGGGAATGCTGCTGCTGCCGCCAGCCATCGGATAGAACAAATTAAACTGATTCAATATCTAATTCTGAAGTTGTAGGCTCCGGATGTATGCCCACTGTGGTGGGCGCCTATCCATTGATTATTAATCATTCCTCCATCGGAATTCGCCTCCCAGGGGGTTTATTCCGAACACAAACAGGGAATATATTTACAACGTTTTATCAAGCCAACAACAACGGCTTGCTACCCCTATCCTCAGCCAGGATATAACAGACAGCCGCTACTTAAATTAAATGCTGAAAAGATTCAATGGCGGCAGGATTTTATCATGCCGGATAGATTGATTGATAAGCTGTTATATAGTAGCTGGGGGCGACAAAACAGATGCAGAATATACATTAGTTAATACAGTTCATTAATTATTTTATATCATTCTTATGTTGCTCATTACATCTTATAAAACATGAATATATTTTCTTATTGCATAATTATATCTATCTACTCCATGAACTTAAGGGGTTCTCACTTCTAGCATTTTATAAACATTATAGTATACACACACGACACACACATCCCGTACTACAGTACTACTGTAGGTGTATGATTTTGACCAGGTCCTAGAGCAGGTATCGCAAGTACAAATGATAACTGATGGAAAATAAGATATACTGCCCCAAAGTTCGCTAATGATGTTGGCATGCTTATTAAGTGTGATCAAAATCGTGAAGTTATTCGAAAATCTCTGCAAAATACTATGGATAGAATAATTGAGTGGTGCATACAGAACCGTCTAACTATCAATCTTGACAAAACTGAAAGTATATTATTTGGTACAACACAACGACTAGCTGATTCCAATAAGCTGCAGATAACGTGTATGGGAACTGATATTAAACTGAAGAAATGCGTAACTACTACTAGGATCGGCATGCTGCATTACAGCTGCATTTTTAAGAATGCTGTGCTGGCTTATCGACAAAATTGCACCGCCACAACTCCCTATCACCCATGACATTTGCTAGATCATCCGCATCTTCAAGGCCAGTTTCCTTTAAGATGCGTCTCAAGAAAGTCATGGGCTGTCCACCATGCTTATTCACTCCATGAGGCTGCCAAAGTACAAGATTATGCACTGGCTGGTCCTCACGGCGAAGGCAATGTCCTGCAAAGCGGAGGCGATTTTGTTCGAGTAAAATGCGTAACTTGTCTTGGTTCAATGATTAATTCGACACAAACGAGTGTTGAAATGGTTATAAAAACCCTGAAGAAAGATAACACGCATCTTAAATATCTGCACAGAAATGGAGCTTTATTGCCCAGGGAACTCCGAAGAATGTTATGTAACGGTCTTATACAGTCGCAACTAGATTACGCGTCATCGACATGATTTATTTCTGCCCCTAAAAAACTCAGTGACCAATTAGAAGCGCTGCTATCTAAGAGCTATCGATGAACCCGTCACTGTGGCCGTCCCACCGCGCGCCGTGGTCGACCACCTCAGTGACATCACACCCTGTCCTCCCTCCTCCCAGTCCCTGCAATTCACCCGAACCACCGCAAACCATCATAGCAACTCGAAGTGGGCGGGCCATCCGGCAGCCGGTCTATTTTTATTAATTCAGGTTCGGGGGGGGGGGGGGGAGCCATGTAGTGGCCATATGTATTAGGGGTCACCGAACATTGAATTGATCTCCATCTGACCTACGCCAGTACCACTACTGTACCAGTACTGCAGTATGCATAATCCCTGGTCTGCATGTCATATATTTTACTGTTTTACTGTACTTACGTAAATATTAAACGTTTAGAGACCGTGCTCTCTACAAAGTAACCGTTAATATTTATTTTACTGTCCTTGATACCATATACATTACCGTCTGTCCTAATTATGTAAAGTATTAATATGTATTTGGGAAGTAGAAGCTTGAGTAACCAATAATTACAAATTTTATTTATTTATTTATCAGAGCATAAAGCTAAATATCAGAGCAGTAAAAAACCTTACCGGTAGGTGTGTTAGTGCCAAAGTACGCAAAAAAACTAAAAAAAAAACTTTTACTCTGTCTCCTGGTATTTCCTGGCCTCGTGAGAATGCCTTCAGCTGCGGGGCTAATCCTACCGACCAGCTGGCTGCTGACAGCTGATCACTGATTGCATGCAACGTCTAGGTCTTGTTGCTTTTTAGTTTTTTACATACTTTGGTATTAAGGTTTTTTACTTAACGTGCTTGATAATAAATAAATATAATTTGTAAAATTATGTATTTTGTTGTCTCGTTTTTATATTTTGTAAATTTATATCTACAGTACCGGTACTCTATATTTATGGCGTATCAACAATCAATCAATCAGTACTGCGTTCGCAACGCAGTAGGCCTACACTCTGACGGTACTGCCCTAATTTGAGCGCCATCTTGTGGTGTTTTGCCTTCATTTGGATTAACAGAGACAGTTTTTGGTATTAAATTACTTTTATGGTAAAAAATGGGGTAAATAATCGGATTTTATTAAAAGGCAAAGTGTGACTTCTAATAATACCGAGCTCACTGTAAAGCGATGTTTTATCATATCGATATTTTCGTTAATAATTTTGTCTATATAATAATTAATATAGTATAATATAATATAATAATATAATATAATATAATAATATAATATAATATAATAATAATTTTGTTATTTTCGGGTTTTATAACTATCCAGCTATGAAAGCAATATACAGTAGATAAATACTCACTGTTATTTTTAGTAACAAACTACACTATTTCGATCTATCTTTTATTTTAAGAATTAAGCAACAAAATCAAACAACTGAATAATGAAATTACGTATTATACTGTACAATATGTGAAAAAGATTCTCTCGACCCTTTATTTAGCGCTTGGTAAATAATACCTCGGAAGTAAATAAATAATTACCAGTTTACCGTCAAATGGACTGTTATGAATCTTTAAAGAGATGCACTTGTACAGTACTACTGTTTGTAAATGTTTGCCATTAATAATTAATAGTATTTAAACGAGTTTAACAGAAGATACTTCGTTGTCCAAAGCTGTTGGTAGCGAAGCGTATTCTCCCACCTCCACGGTGAAAGTTTCTGAAGTTCCAGTCAGGTACGGACCCCTGTAACACAAAATATATGTAATGTAAAGTAACGACATTTCCAACGATAAACGATATATAACATTCTTCATTTCAATGTATCAAAATCAAGAAGTGGAAAAATTTTGCGACTATGTGTTAAGAAAACAATCGTAGATCATAAGTGCGTGAGTAAGGGTCTGAAAACAATGAAGCACTAAGTGTGTGAATATAACATTTCGAGTATTTGCAGTATGAAAAATATTTGATGCCTTCCAAATACTCGGAAGCGTTTAATAATCTCCCTTGCATTGTAAATATACTCGTTTTGTATATAATTAGTATTAGATTCAGATCGTTTTTAGGCGGTTGCACCTGAACCTGTATCTAGGACACCATAACTACTGTAGGTAGTTTCAACCTGTTTGGTTATTTGGCTGCCTCATTGCTTCTCGGATGATTGGGGATGGTTCCTGGGAACTTGAATCCTTCATTCAGAGTTTGTGACCTCGCTATGTTCACCTATGTCCACCTCGCTACTTTCTCCGGTATAGGGATGTAGTTCTGAAAGTGGTGAACTTTTCTATGACACGGTAATCCCTATCCGTGTTTATCCGTTGAGCTGTTTAGGTACCAACCACACTACTCTCGCTACATTAAATGATTATTCCTTGCAATAACCAATATGAGTTAACTATAGGCCTACTGTGGTAGTAGCCGTTAGGGGTGCACAAACAACTTCATTGAGACATAGAATACTGAGGTCCAGTGAGGTCAACTTGTTAATCTATTGACCTTCTTTCATTCAAAGTGGGATATGCTATAAATAAAACAACAAACAAGATTCAAAAACATTGGCCACAGTTTCACTTTTAGATAGTGTGCAATACTCATTTCCGCTGGGATTGTCGGTTGTTAGTTGTCGGTTGTTGATGTAGATTTTATACACAACTTGACCATAGGATTAACTCAAAATAAACTTACTTGTACAATATCCAGGTACCTCCAGTCACAATTACAGAGGAAACCATATTATCCCAGGAAAGAGGAGCGAGGTCATAAGTTGTCGTGGTTAAAACTATAAGTTTGGCTAGGAAACTTTGACCCTTAAATAGAACAATCGTTGGTTGGTTAGCAACTTTGGTAAGAGGAAGGGCACTGAAACAAATAAATATTAAATACAACAATATTGGCAGATGCAGTGGAGAACCGTTGTAGTATAAATATATGTTTGTGTACCCCAAATTGCGGCATTTAAATAGGAAGGCAAAGGAGCGCCCACCCCCTGCCTTCGGGTAGCAGTTATCGAAAGTGGAGCCTTCGGTTAGCCTCCGACTTATCAGATTTTACTGTCAAAGGGTTAGAAATTTGTTCTACAACAAAAAAACCTCATGATAATAGCCATTTCTATATGATAACAATTAGACAAAAAATGGGTACCCAACAAGGTGTAGAATAGACAACCATAGATTTCTTCACAAAAAACCGCTTTATCTAACTGTATCTTTGTACTTGTTGTACTTTATCTTAATTTGATTATCCCATTTTAATTCGCCCACGCAAATTCCATTAAGTTGGCGTAAAAGTTGAGCAACTTTTAGATTTTTGATTCAGTAAGCAATTCAGTTGTAATACCCCCCCCCCCCCCCCCCCCCAATTTCGAAATAAAGCAACACTTCACTAACCATGCCATTGCATTGTCAACACCTCCCCAACTAGATGCATTTGGATATCCTCCCTGGGAGAGCCTTATACTGGGTCCGAGTAGACAATCTTCATATGTTATCCACCTAGAAGAAAGAGTAATACGAGCAATATATCACTAGTAGAGAGCAACTTTTACTGCTGCCAATTGTATCAACTGGTAAGGTTCAACAATAATTGCTGGATCCCTCTCACGAACAATGTTGCCTTTCTCAACAACATTGCACGTCAAAAAGTGCCATGGTCGTTTTTGTGTGAAGAATTCAGCCACCTTAACTTCACAGTAGATTTCATAGTTGCAAATTATATTCCCAGCAACTTTGCAAAATCTTATTAATTATATCCTATTTTTATACTACCTAATGTTATATATTTTTATTACATTCATAAGAAAAAACCTGTTCTTGTTATCTCTGTATTTTATTATGAGTGTTATTATTGAACATATGTATCCTGTCGCGTAAGGATTACAGCAACAAGTCCTGCAACAAGAGTGTTGTTTGTATTTGTGTTTTAAGGGATATGTGTAATACATATAATCCTTACCAACCGAACTTATTTGTTTATTTACACCATTTACTCATTAACACTTTCATAAATGAAAGGTATAAATACCTTTCAAATTAAAAACTTCTTACATAATATATCATAAAAAAACCCATCACCAGCTGACTGTAATTATAGGATAGAAAACAAATGGAGGGATTTTTAAAAGTAGTGCAGTAGAAATACCCACCACTATAACAACTATGGTACCCTGTCAGCGTTTACCAGATGGATGTATTCATCGGCCACATAACACTGTACCAGGTGTTTCGAAGCAGATCGGCAACCACGAAGCACTGATGAGCACAGTGAAGGCACAGCAGTGATGAGCGCAACAGTGCGAAATTCACTTTTCGCCGTGCCCACACCAAGCACTCCGAGTACCAAACGTCGCGCCTATCAGCCAGTATCAATGCGAGTCTCTTGAAAAACTGGCGAGCAGTTGGCACAATCCCACCAAACATAAAAGTTGAGTGTTCAAGTTCCCTGATTCTCTCCCCATATTTCAGAATCTTCCGATTCTCATTAAGACGATGAGCCGATTCTAGAATCATAGTGGGGTTTGTTGCTGCCAGCGGGTTAAATATGGATACGTCGATAAACGACTGCTGGAATTGGTTACCCCAGAAGCAACTCGCCAACATATCCAGTCTAGCCTGTTGGACATTGTACGATGTGAGAAGGTTTCACCCGATAATGTCTGTAACAGCAGTTCGACAGCTACAATGTTTGAGACCTCAGTCAGCTCGTTGGCAACATAATCGCGAATCTCATTGTGCCTGTTGGAGGGAAATCCCCCAGTGGGACACGAAAGGATATGGGAAGCAGAAAATCGCAACCTGCAGACACGAGATGGGAGATTCATTGGAATCCAACCAGAGCAAAGACACAACTCATACCGGAACTCTTCTTTACTAAGGTGAGTCTCGTGTAGTGTTATTGGCTTGCAATTAAAACCATGCGGACACACCTAGATCTGTTGTTAGTTCACACATTTATGTTGTTCTGTAGATAATTGCAATTGTACCTCTTATTTTTTAGTGGTGGCTGCAATTACTGATTCCAACTTCATGAGGTTTACGATGTCAAACTGCTCTACCCTCATGGCTGCCATTGATGCAGAGGCGTTTACGTGCCCAACGCGATTGGCCATACTGCGGCTCCAAGTCAGCGGAAACAGGGATACCCAACCCACCATTATTCCGAACCGGGAGAGCGAATAGTTGACGCTTGGAGGGGGACAAAAACAATGGACAGTAGAGGAGCCGGCAAAGGCACTGATGTACTGTATCTTCCAGTTTGCCGAAATGAACAGTTGCTGCGTTACTTGCTTGCAATTACTCATGTAAGGTATAGCCATTGGGAGGATAAACTGAAATTAAAACCTGCGTATGCATGCACACACAGTGTGGATCCACTGAGGCGATATCTGAGAGGCTATCAACCTCCTCGGCGAATTCTTCTACCTTCTCCTCAATGTGTAACCGAGATGGAATTCATCAGTCCAGATAAAGCCATCTAGTAATTTGTTCCCCATACTTATTTGTAGACATGGCAACCAATGTAATCAACTAGAACAATTAGGTTTGCACCTTCAATAAGTTGGTATTAGACCCCAGGTGGGCATGTAGACAGTGAGAGGAGAAACTAATTTATTCAAGGGGGTTAATGGGAAAGCTAACCAACAACATTTGTACTATCAGCTGTTTAAAGCTAGATCATTTAGAAGCTTATGCTGTAAGCCTTTGTAAGGGACTCATCTAGAGGAAGGCAAGCTAGTATTCCCAAATACTCTGGAATCCTACCACAAGAATACTGGAGGAATAACAAGGACTCTGGTGCAGGATCCTCGGCCACCTCAGACATTGGTGCTGGACCCCCCACCACCCTCAGTTATTGGTGATGGTCCCCCAGCCTCCTCAGACATTGGTGCTGTACCCCCGGCCCCCTCAGACATTGGTTCTGGACCCCTGGCCCCCCTCTGGTATTGGTGCTGGACCCCCAACCCCCTCAGACTCTGGTGCTGGACCCTCGGCCCCCTCAGACATTGGTGCTGGACCCCCAACACCCTCTGGTATTGGTGTTGGACCCCCCCCCCTCTGGTATTGGTGCTGGACCACTGGCCCTCTCAGACTCTGGTGCTGGACCCCCGCCCCCCTCTGGTATTGGTGTTGGACCCTCGGCCCCCTCAGACATTGGTGCTGGACCCCCAGCCCCCTCAGACAATGGTGCTGGACCCCCGCCCCCTCTGGTATTGGTTCTGGACGCCTGGCCCCCTCAGACTCTGGTGCTAGACCCCAGTCCCCCTCGGACATTGGTGGTGGACCCCCAGCCCCCTCAGACATTGGTACTGGACCCGCGCCCCCCTGAGAGATTGGTGCTGGACCCCCACCCGCCTATGAGATTGGTGCTGTACCCCCACCCCCTCTGGGATTGGTGATGGACCCCTGGCCCCCTCAAATATTGGTGTTGGTGTTGGACCATCACCCACATCTAGTACATCGGAAAAGTGGTGTGGAAATAGTTTCAGCTGTGGAAATTTCTAATAAAATTACGAAAGTATATGATATAATTGTGCAGTGGCGCCCCAATCAGTTCTTACTCCCGCCAGGTGCGATTGGACGCAAGGTAGTGGGTGAGATGTCCCGTCTTATTAGTTTATTTAATTCAGGATCTTCCATTGAAGGAGCCGCACTTAATGCTTTGATGTTGTTGCCTGCCTTGCTGCTACAGAAGTCATTCGTCAAACGCCGCAACACATCAAAATGTTCTAGAACGGCGTTTAATTTCATGGAGGTCTGCGCAGTTCGACGAACTATTAGTCGAGGCACGTGCGATTCAATCTCGCCTGCCAAAGATAACTTCGCGTGCATATTAAGAATCGCAATGAAACTGCAGAGAGAGCATTCTGCATACATATGCTTATGGGCAATGTATCAGCCACAACCCGGTGCTTAAACGAACTCACAGGAGACGTGTCCTTCGACTAGACAAGATGGTGATGGACAAACATGGACAAACCTAAGCCGTCCGAGAACCGTTACTGGGCAAACACACAGCTGCGAAACCGGCCGACCCATTGGTTCTACTGGATCGGTCACCTGGAGCACCTGAGCATCATGGGGTTATCTTTGAGGATATAGATGCATAACTTGTTTTAAGATGTTTTCTACGGATTTATGGCAATGCAGCTGGACCTTCTGGGTTAGATGCGCAAGGATGGAAGCATCTGGCAACAAAATTCAGAAACTCATCAGTAGACTTATGTAAGAATATTGCGGACATGGCAAAGAAGATTGCACAGTCCATTGTATTGCCAGGTATAATCTCATCGTTATTGGCCACATGTTTAATCGCCTTAGATAAATGTCTGGGTGTCTGGCCAATATGAATCGGTGAGATCCTATGATGGGTGATTGGGAAGGTGACAGTCCACTGTATCTCGTCAGTTTTACAGGCAGTTTGTTGGACAATGCAGCTTTGTGCTGGACCGAAGGCGGGGATAGAACATGCGATACATGCCCTCAATGACACGTTCACGAGCAAGGAGTGTGAGGCAGTCCTCCAGATAGATGGGAATAATACGTTTAATTCGCTCAATTGTGCCGCAGCAGTCCACAACACCCGCTATGACTGTCAGTTGTTACATAACATGGTGGTGACCAACTGTTATTCCATGCCAACAAAGTTATATATCAATGGAGTGTTTCTCCTTTCTGAGGAAGGATCCACCCAGGGTGACCCCATCGCAATGCAGATGTATGTGGTTGGGATGCTTCCACTGGTTAGCGAGGTGGACAATGCATCAGACGCGCGGCAAAAGTGGTAAGCGGATGATGGGAGCGGTGCCGGTACGCTGATGGAGCTGTTGAAGATTTGGGCGGTGGTCATGTCTTGTATGCGGATTCAATTCCCTTCATTCTCCACCATAAAATGGGACCAGTGGCATTTTACCAATATAGTTGGTGATGCGAGATTACCAATAAATAGTCTCGCCTCATAACCAAATCGAGGGGGGGGGGGGACACACGCCTTAAGCCACAGAGAGAGGTGAGAGGTCAAACCACCTCAGAGGGAAAACCCAGCTAGCGAGGCTAGCATCAGGGAGTAACACCTACAGGGAGTGCCAAAGTGACAATTAGTATATAAGCCAATAGCGGGCATGGGTGCACGTGGGGAAGGATAGAAGGGCATCCATTGGGTATTAAAGGCCACAGTAGTGTTGAGGTGAAAGCAATATGTATCAATTATATAGTTACTCTGATTACTGATTTACCTGTCAGTTCATTATTACACAGTTGCGGACCGGCATTGTTTTGACCGTCATTTCATATCGTAAATTACTGTGATCATTTATATTACAATCTATATTGTTCATTAATCCGACTGTGCTATTAACGCTGAGATTAATACTGAGAAACCAAACTCTCTTATTTTTCCCAACGGCCTTCGGCCAAAGATACCAGCCCAGCAGACCAGCAACTAAGTGACGCGTACAGCCTTACCCGGTCGGGATCATAGAACTCAATCCCGTCACATGTCTCGCAGTCCATTGTATGGGTACTACCCCACTAAGTGCCACCTACTTGTTAAACCGGGGTTGCTGGATGAGGCGTTACATTTATTCCTCGAGGACTGTTTTACATTCAGTACTCAGGGAAACAAACTCCTTGGCGGTGTTATCGGAAATGAGGAATTCCGATCTGCTTTCACCCAAACAAAAGTCGAGGGGTTTATTCAGCAAGTGCAGCACCTCGAGGAGATCGCTCGTACTGATCCGCACTGCGCCTATGCTGGACTCGCATTCGGACTCGTCGGCTGGTGGCTGTATGTAGCAAGAGTCGTACCTGGGGCGATGGACCACTTCAGACCAAAGTTTCGGTGCCACTTTCTCGCGAATTTATTGGAACGTACTTCCTTGAACGATTTAGAATGCTATCTGATATCGCTCCCAGTCCGTAACCCCGGTCTACCCTGGCCCGTTGTGCCTGTGGGACACGATTTTCTGTGAACCATATCCTGTAGTGTCCTACATGCGGATTTCCATCAATCCGACATAACGAGATCCCAGATTTCATAGCTGATACGCTGACCGAAGTTGCCCACAATGTTGCAGTGGAACCGCATTTGCAGCCGATATCCAGGGAAATTTTAAACCACCAATCAACGTCCACCGACCAACAGGCGCGTCTGGATGTCTCTGTTTCTGGTTTCTGGGGTAACAGGTTCCAGAAAACGTTCATAGACGTGTCTGTGTTTAATCCTCTTGTGGAAGCCAATGTCGCTATGTTGCTGGAGGGTGCTCACTCTTTCCACGAGCAGCGGAAACATAACAAGTACGAGGAATGAGTGAGGGAGGTTGAATACGCCACCTCTAACCCTTTGATATTCTCAGCGTTTGGAAGGATGTCGTCGACTACCAAACAGTTTTATAAACCTCTGAGTTTAAAGCTGTCCGAGAAACGCGAAGTCCGCTACGTTGAGTGCTGCAACTGGGTTCGATGTCAGGTGAGCTTTGCATTACTGCGGACGAGCCTGATGTGTCTCCGGGATTGGCGCTCCGCCCGTAACTGCCCCGTCCACCAGGTCGCCGACACATTGATCATCCTGTCTAACGCAAACTTAGGGGGTAGGCTATGAGACTGTAGGCCTAAGGGTTGATAATTATTTACTTTGAATTTGAATTTCCCACTCTATTTTTATTGTATGTACTTTATGATACATTACACATACACAGGGAAAAAAAACTACACAAGAATATTAATTATTGGTATTTTGCATGAATGAGTGCATTAATACAGTATTATTGTAATATTTATTGGGGTCCACATCTTTGTAAAGACAGCATTGTTTATCAGGTAGATCAAAGTTAGAATAATAGACAATAAAAAATTTTGGAGAATCTGCAATAATGTATTTCATAGTGAAAAAACAATGACCAATGTCTTACTCTCCACAAGCAACATGTACTGAAGATACATCCTGTACAACATTGAAAGACTCAAATCGTCCATTTCCAAAACCCCCATGGTCAGTAAATGATTCTCTGCCATAATTTTCACCAGTGTAGAAAGTAATATTTGGTGACAAACAGTCTTCTGCAACCTAAACAACACAAATAATTTAAGTTTTACAAATTATTGTCTGAAAAAGTAATAGCTTTAAGTATTTTATTTACCTTCACACGTTAGTATCAGACAACTTTTTGAAACTTGTAAAGTCCAGTAGTATACCGCTTACCGGATCCTAGTAACGATGTATCTTACCGTAAGATCTAGTAATGTATACGGGCTCGTACAGTATCTGACAACAAATCCCAGTCCAGGGTATCTAAACAAACAGATACAAATACGCGAACCGAACAACTACTGGAGAGGAACAGAGCCTAGTGTCTATTCTATGTACGTGAGCGGGTCTAATGCCTACGAACTAGACAAAAGGAAACCTGTCCTCTAACCGGTGAGGCAGATGTACAGTTACAGTAACAGACCAAACTCACGGGAAAACAATCCCCGCACAGCGAATCCTAACTATCGCTGACAGTCCTAAATACCGTAACTTGCCGCGGTATGATTTATATGGTTTATATACGAGCTAGTGGGTTAACAGACCTAGCGTAACAATACTGATCCCCTGTACAAATCAGTCTAAAGAGGGTCGTGCCTAATGTAACAATACCGCTGCTCAGACAAACAACAGTTTAATAACGAAATAAATACTCCTTCTTGCCGTAACTAAATATCAGATCCTAAGTTTACAAATATGAATAGTAAATTACAGATAAATTCTGCCTAAAATAATCTAAAATGCGCTATCTAGTAGAACTCTAAGGGTAAATGTGTTTTAGGGCGTGTGTGTGTGGGTGTGTTACAATAAAACAATTTTGGTGTATATCATTTTACTAGGTTTTAGTAATTTTCTGACCAAAACAATACCGTGCGCTAGCTACGAAAATAAGCTAGTCGCGTTTTGTAGAACTTTATACTTACAAATGACGTCAAAGCTATATCCTTCCTATCCACAACTCAACCGGGCAACCACGGTGTTAGTAACTACACCTGTGATCGGCACAAATACCAGATTCTGGTTGTATGATAAGAAATAGGGGTTAATTGCTACCGTACGTTAGCTGATCTGGTATACAAATTTGATTCTAGAACTTTGTTGCCGCGGTGGTTAGCAGCAATACCTATCAGTACGTGGCAAGGCGCGGTAGGATATTAATAAACTTCCCTAGGCCAAGCGAAGTGCCGGTAGCAGAAATACTCCTTGCCTGATCAAATAACTAAGTTCAGACAGGGGGGGGGGGGGGGGGGGGGGTACTAATGTGGGGGGTACTAATGTATGTTCTACAAAGCGAACCAGTACCAAACGGTCAGTACTACGAATCACTAAATTATGAAACATATGCTGTCCGTACCTAATATGTACTTTCGTACTGACAAATGGCAATAGTTCGCACCTGTGAGATATACAGGTTAACCCTGGGATTTGTAATACTAGGGGGGGGGGGGGGGGGTTTGTCTGAATCTAACTATTTGATCCTAAATTTTGCGGCGTCCCAGAACGGCGTCACGCTTACCCTGATCTATAGGTCTTACGTCGGGCAAGGGTGTCAAACAAAGTCTTACCTTCCTCGGAAATCGGGCGCTGCATGGAAAGGTGGAGTATTTCGAAGGGCGAAGGGGGTGCGCGGTCTAATCTAATGTGGGCGCTAGCGTGTTGTGGACATCTTTCCCTGCGTTTCTGACGGCCTAACGGTCTAGGCGGCCATCTTCCCAATGCTTGGCTGTCCCAATGGTGGACGTTCAGAAATATACATGTTCAGAAGTTTACAGTATATTTACAGTTTACAAAGATTTATCAAACAGATTACTAAATTTATAACAAAAGAAAACAAATACTAAGTTAACAAGAGTTAACATTAGTGAGCAAGTCCAAGTTTAGAGTGTGTGATAACCGAAGGCAAACCAGCCCTTATATACTAAATCTGGGACATAGAATCCGCTAGAACCTTCCAGAGCATTCCATGGCCTCACATTGGAGCAATAAGATGTTCCATGCCCTATGATTGGCCCAACTCATCGTTCCATGTGTTGTACGCACCTCATTGGTTTATCTAATTATATCAAATGAAAATAAATTGCCCAAAAATGAAAATTTCCCGACTGGGATTCGAACTCATAACCTATCTGTAATGTAACCAACGCTTTAACCATCTGACCACTACGCCATGAGATTACCTACGGGTTTTATGTGTACCAGTATGAATAGGCATATTACATTACTGTAATTTAATCAAAATGCGTCGTATTTTAGAAAGTTTTTACGTTAAACTACAATTGCTATCTTATAGTGAAATAATCCATCAAAACTTGTTGTTAATAAAATTTGATACTATTTATAACAAACCTAAACAATTAGCATAAATTTGCAGCGCCACCTAGCGGTGCAGAATTATTTTCACAAAATTTCGCCTGATTGTTATATTTCCCTATCTTTGATCTATCATATAAAAAAACATTCATGTGATTAGATTCCAAACTGAAACGCCTTAGGGTTTTAAGCGCAACCAAGTTTTTTTTATTGTTAACTAGTATTAACTAATATTACATAGCGAAAAATAAAATTTTCCGACCTGTCATGTAGAATAGCAGCTTAGGTACCTATATTCTAAATTATAGCCAAAGCCAAACAATTTTGAAAAATCGAAGAGTTGTCCGATTATGGTGTACCCACCCCCCTCCCCCTAACGATTGTGATGAGCGAATCTGCTTGATAGATCACGAGAATACTGACTTTCACTATCTGTTTTTAGTGAAAAGCTGGTTAAATGCGATTTAAGGAGAACATAATCAATCGCGAGATGCAATGCAATGTAGGGGGGACATTCGTGCTTTTAGGATTTTACCAATGCAGACTCTTGAGAATAAAACTTGTCCGAAATTTGTAATCTGGGTAGTTTATAGAAGAGGAATGAGTGTAATCGTATATAAAATTGTACAGAAGTAAGCCAGAATGGGCAAGCAGGTAAGGAAGGGGCCGGCATTACAACATTTATTAAAAGTCTGAAACAGGTAACACTGGAATTTTTAGGCATGTACTGTACTGGTACACTAACCGATGCGGTTTAGAAACGCACTTTACGTTACTTTCAATTCGCCCCCTAGCAGCCGAGAGATGAACTATATAAATTAGTATGTTTGTGTGTAGCATTTCTATACTTTTGATAGATTACATGTGTACCCAATTTGGTTCCATTTCATCAAAGATTGACCAAATTATTAGCGTTCAAGCATTCCTGCCACAAACTCAGCCAGCCCGCAAACAAACTAACAATAGCTGTTGAACTCGAGCCGAGCTCCAATGATAATTGCAATGAAATGGTTGATGGCTATTAGGGTGGCATATTGGATTCTGGGATGTATGATTTGTAAATCATGTAAATATCTGTACTGTATGATAGCCGGGCTATCATACAGTACAGGGCTAATCCCGTAACAGGAATATTTCCACTCCCAGACAAATTAATTATTGAAAATTAGTTACATTTTATCATTTGAAATTAGATTAATTGAAAATGAAAATAAAGTCCAAATGAAAAGACCAAATAAAACCGAAATATTGTCCACATTCAACATGCGAATATTTCAGTTTCAATGAATGAACATTTATGGTTTGATTTATTTATATTATTACGAAAACTAACCTGCCGTTTAATACGCATCATCGACGTTACCTGGTTATATACCACAGGTAATAGACTGTGAGAGCCCGCATAAATACCAGGATTCATCACTACAGATATGCCTTGATCTTGATCTGTGTAGGAATTTCTAAATTAATATAAAAAAAGTGTTTTAGACGCGCAAGGAATGAGTTGTATACCAACCAAACCTTCCCTCTTACCATTCTTTAGACTTTTACCCTATTAAACAATTTTCAAATGAAGACAACAAATAATTTATATAGTCACCCTGCTTCACAAATATTAATATTAATTAATTAGATAATATTGTGATTGTGAAATCGATCTTTGTAATTTTGGTTTGATGTCTTGTGATTTATAATTTGCACATAATTTGACAACGAAGGCCCAGAAAGGTTTTCTGGAGCGTAAATCCGCATGCATTCATTTCTTGGAATGTTTTCGGACAACCAAGTCAATCTCGTTAGACAACCAAGGCAATCTCGTTTAGACAACCGAGTCAATCTCGTTTAGACAACCGAGTCAATCTCGATTAGACAACCGAGTCAGTCTCGTTTAGACAACCAAGGTATTCTCGTTTAGACAACCGAGTCAGTCTCGTTTAGACAACCAAGGTATTCTCGTTTAGACAACCGAGGTATTCTCGTTAGACAACCAAGGCAATCTCGATTAGACAACCGAGTCAGTCTCGTTTAGACAACCAAGGTATTCTCGTTTAGACAACCAAGTCAATCTCGATTAGACAACCGAGTCAGTCTCGTTTAGACAACCAAGGTATTCTCGTTTAGACAACCGAGGTATTCTCGTTAGACAACCAAGGCAATCTCGATTAGACAACCGAGTCAGTCTCGTTTAGACAACCAAGGTATTCTCGTTTAGACAACCGAGTCAATCTCGTTAGACACCCAAGGCAATCTCGTTTAGACAACCGAATCAATCTCGATTAGACAACCGAGTCAGTCTCGTTTAGACAACCAAGGCAATCTCGTTTAGACAACCGAATCAATCTCGTTAGACAACCAAGGCAATCTCGTTTAGACAACCGAGTCAATCTCGATTAGACAACCGAGTCAGTCTCGTTTAGACAACCAAGGTAATCTCGTTTAGACAACCAAGGCAATCTCGATTAGACAACCGAGGTATTCTCCATTAGACAACCGAGTCAATCTCGATTAGACAACCGAGTCAATCTCGTTTAGACAACCGAGTCAATCTTGATTAGACAACCGAGTCAGTCTCGTTTAGACAACCAAGGTAATCTCGATTAGACAACCAAGGCAATCTCGTTTAGACAACCAAGGCAATCTCGTTTAGACAACCGAGTCAATCTCGATTAGACAACCGAGTCAGTCTCGTTTAGACAACCAAGGTAATCTCGATTAGACAACCAAGGCAATCTCGTTAGACAACCGAGGCAATCTCGTTTAGACAACCGAGTCAATCTCGATTAGACAACCGAGTCAGTCTCGATTAGACAACCGAGTCAATCTCGATTAGACAACCGAGTCAATATCGATTAGACAACCGAGTCAATATCGATTAGACAACCGAGTCAATATCGATTAGACAACCGAGTCAATATCGATTAGACAACCGAGTCAATATCGATTAGACAACCGAGTCAATCTCGATATTATCTATATTGACTTTGCCAGCCTAGTTGAATTCCTACTCCGCCAATTGATGCATTGGCCAAATTTATTTCTGCCTGAATATTCTTCTCTCCGAATATTCTTGCATTCATAAGTAACAATAATTACATTATAATAGTTAAATAATATATATAATAAATAAATATAAATTTAATTTAATATATAATAGTAAATATTATTTAAATAATAAGTTAAATAGATTATAAAATATGCATTGGTGCGGCAATCAATTTAAATACTCACAGAAATAATTCCCATTCGCCACCAGTTATGATTACTGATTCTGTCTTTTCATTAAAACCAGGAAGATCTGGTTGGTCAAAAGTTGCTCTGTAAATATCCAATTCAAAATCAACTTTGTCGAATAAGGCAATACCATCCTAAACAATAATTATATATTTAATTATTCAAATAAAACCAAATCGAAACCAGCCTCCTATCAACAATTAAACCGACCTACAAATAAACACTAATAACTGCACAAATAACTATCCTATATTTAGAAAATACAGGACTTTTTGTCCGCCGAAAGGGGTAAGTCTACATACTAAATTTAATAAAAATAAAGGGTTTCAGGATGTCCTGAGAAACACAGCCCTATTACTATAGCCTAACGGTATTTCAGGCGTATAACGCAGCCAATACACAATAACATAACAAAACGTAGGAAAAAACATGACCGAGTTTGCTAACTTCCGATAACATTTAGAAATTCCTTCGGTACATTAACATTGTATAATAAAGTTAGGCCAATGGTTCACAGCGTCCTGGGTACATTATGACAAATAATCCAAAGTCAGTATGTACATTATGACAAATAATCCTAAATAATCCTTGTGCAAAGGGGCGCCTCAAAGCCGATAGTCCTGAGGAACGTGTTGGGAAGTGGAACAATCACTTCAGCAACTTGCTTGGGCAGCCACCAAACATCGAGGTCAGCCCTACAAGGAAAATATATGACAAGACACTACCTATAGAAACAGGGGACTTCACACCTGCCGAACTCCAAAGAAGCATTAAAAGCATGTCCAATAATAAAGCGAGTGGATTAGATGAAATCCCAGCGGAGGTATGGATAACCGGAGTGCTAAACAGACCATTATTGAATGTTTGCAACCGGATGTTAAAAGGGGAAAAGCCACCACCAATTTGGACTAAAGGTCAACTAAAGCCTCTCCCCAAGAAAGGAGACCTCGGCATACCAACAAACTATCGTGGGATCTGTCTGTGTTCGCGCTTTCAGACCTTTAGCAGTTTAACCTGCCAATTTTAGGTGTTCTCTTGTTTATAAATCGACTTTAGCCTATAACAAATATTTAGTGCACATGAAGTTACATTAGCCGAAGCCAGTCTATGCGCGATCATTCACCCACAGTTAAGGGAGACTGGATTCGGATGCTTTGACCTTATTGCGGTGTAGACCTACTGTATTATTCGATTGATCACTACTATATAATCTCTGACAAGTATATTTACTTTCGGGGAAATATTAACAATTCCTTTAGGGCGTGGCGCTATAAGTATATAAACAGAGTTATGACTTATACTAAACACAACGAGATGGCTAATGATTTTCGTAAATAGCGCATTCTTTAGGAGATGCTTTATTATCTGTCACCCTACTGCACACAACTTCACAATACTTCACACTGATCGGCCGACCGTCACTGAATATATAAGGAGGATAGCAACTGACACATGTAGGGATTATGAAATAGCATTTAATTCACACTAAAACCACTATAATGTAAGTCGCAATTGCTACAGGTAACTGGTCCCTCTTACCTTCAGTAATCAAGAAGATTGGGGGTTTTATGATTATTTATTGGTATTCTCCAAATATAACAACATATCCATCAACATATAACAATTAATAACAGAAGAAGCACAGAAGTAAAAAAATGTAGTTTGGTATGCGTTGCAGTACCGCAGTTTTCAGTAGGGCCAGTTTGGTTTGTATGCAGTACCGCAGGTGCCAAGTCAGTTGAGCGGTAGTTTCATCAGTAGGTATGTGAGTATGGTACCGTAATAGATTTATGTTCTTATAATCAAAGCCGTCTAATGTTTGGCTAAAGTCTGAAACTTCTACAGAAGCACAGAATAATTTCCAAGCCGATGTTCTAAGGCTCAGAAAAGGTAAACAAAAACCATAATGCATTGCGCAGTTTTCCGTAGGCCTCTGTACAAGATAAAATGAAAATCGCTCTGATTGGCTGAGCGAGCTGAACAAAGAGATGTTCCACGTCGACAGGAAATCAGCTGACAGATTTCGTCATCTGAACTACCATCTCTTTAGAGTATTAGCGCATTGCGGCATAAAATGGCTTGTTATGTCCGCTAAAACACCTACACGGTACATTGCAGATAAAATGGCTTGTTATGTCCGCTAAAGCACCTACACGGTACATTGCGGAGAAAATGGTTTGTTATGTCCGCAAAAGCTTTTACACCGCTCCCAGAAAATGGGTATTCTATAAAATAAGTAAATTCTATAAAATATAAAAAATCACAGTTTCTAAAATATAAAAATACTCTAAACAGTTAGTCCTTCTTACGCGAACGGCGTTTACGCAGTTTTTTGAGGCTAGCAAGAGTCCTTTTCTCTTTGGGGTGAGCCACTTTACTAGGAGGGCTATAACTCCTGGGTGAAGGGTGCAATACAATTGCATCGGAAGGTTTAGGGTTACGGTCGGTGTATCAGCCGGTTGAGGTACCCGGTTGATCGATATCAACCTCAGTGGAGCGAGGTCGAACAACCTTGAGAGCGCGTTTTAACCCTATTACCACTGGGGTGTTTTGACCATTAGCACCACTGGGGGGGGGCCGATTCGGCCCACCCACTATATTTTTGTAGTCGTCTAATGAAATCCTACAAAATTTGGGCTGTTGGTGAAACAAATATAGATGAACACTACCAAATCTTAAAAAGTTAAAATTTCATAAGCAGGGTCTCATAATTTTGATGAAAAATAAAAGTAGTCCCAGGACAAAATTACAAAATTTTTCGTTTTCTAAAAACTAATAGTGTGGCAGTGTTGGCTAGATTTAGTAGGTTTTTCAAGACGCTGAATCGAATGTGATTATATTCCACTTCCAAAAATTGAAGTGGATGCTATTTTTCGTGCACCAAAGAAGTGGGCGTGGCACTTCAAATTTTGAAAAATTAGATATTCAGAAAATGCCCCTAATTTTTTTATTTCAACGCATCTTTATGGGTTTTCTGGGCCGCTGAATCGATTGAAAGTAATATAGAAGCCTGAAGACTGAGTGGTTCGCCATTTTTGGTGCACCAAAATTAGGGCGTGGCACTTCAAATTTTGAAAAATACGAGATTCGGAAAATAAACCAAAATTGAAATTTTAACAAATTTATATAGGTTTTCCAGACCGCTGAATCGATTGAAAGTAATATAGAAGCCTGAAGACTTAGAATTTAGCCATTTTTTGAAATCAAAACTTTAGTGTTTTTTCCAAATAAATAAATTTTGAAAATTTGAAGTGCCACGCCCTAATTTTGGTGCACCAAAAATGGCGAACCACTAAGTCTTCAGGCTTCTATATTACTTTCAATCGATTCAGCGCTCCAGAAAACCTATAAAAATGCTTTGCAAATCAAAACTTTAGTGTATTTTCCGAATCTCGTATTTTTCAAAATTTGAAGTGCCACGCCCTAATTTTGGTGCTCCAAAAATGACGTACCACTACACTTACATACTTGTATAGAGCATTAGAGTGATCCAAACCAATAAAAATAAATAAAAATAGCCCAAACACAAATAATTACTAAATCACAAATGACTTTGTAAAATTCGAAAATTTCAAAAAATTTGGTGCTGGAGACCAAATTTTGAGGTGACACCCACATCGAAAAGTAGAAATCCAATTGCAACGGCGTTTTTTGCAAAAGATGCGGCATTAAATTTGGCTAATTCTCACAAAAAATTGGGCCGGTACGTAATGTGGTTGCATAGTTACAGCAACTAAAAACTAGGAAGGGGCCGATTCGGCCCCCCCCCCCCAGTGCTAATAGGGTTAAGACAGCAGCTCTTACTGGTCCCTGATGAGTCGTCTGCACAAGAGCGGTAGGTGGACTGTGAGTAGTGAGAAACTTCCTTGGTTTGATGGTTCTTTCTAACTCGCGTTCTCGGGCTCTATCGGAATCGATATGCTTCTCCTCGAGCTGATTTTCCTCCGCTTGTCGTTGAAAGCACTCAAGCGATGTGGCCCGTCGCACAATACACATTTGGGCTTGATGTTACTTAGTTTACCCTGTGTGGTGTTGTGCACACTTGTTCTTTCCTCGGGCTTTCTTCCATGAATTCTCTTAGGAGACGTAGGAGGAGTTTTTGTTACCTGTTCTCTCCTGTCACTGGTTATATATTCTATCTTCTGTTCTCTCCTGTCACTGGTTCGAGACTTAGATTTACTTACGTCTTTCCGTGTTTTGTTGACATAATAAGATCTGTCGGTGTCTTTCCCGCTGTTCTCCTCGTGAGAGGTCTGGCTTTCGCCGTTGTCTGTATAACACACTGGTGTTACCTTTCTCCTAGAAACGGGTTTTTCACTTACCTTATTTTCCGGTGTCTTCTCTCGGGACTGTTTTAGGAGTTGTAATTTTACCTCTCCATTTAAGAATGACATGAGATCAGCCATGGTAGGGTCTCTTTGTTGTTGTCCCATCATATAGAGAACTCTTTTGTCCCAACGAGTACCCACTCCACCCTTTGGCAAGGTAGATGCTACGGCTCCAATAACCATAGAACTCTGATATTCATGAGACTTACCTAGCCAATCTAACTGTCTACAGATCTCCTGGATTTCATCGGAAAATTCTATAATCCCGCTGCTAAGAAACTTTCGGGGCGCTACTAATTTCGCATACAAATACCTAGCTATGTTAGTCCTATTACCATACCTGATGTTTAGTGTATCCCAAACTTGTCTTAATCCATCTGGATGTCCAATAAACTTTAACGCCATTAACTTGGGAGATCCTTCCAAGCACTCGATAAGGAATCTAAGTTTCTCTCCGTTAGATAGTACAGAGTTCTGTATGTTATCTTTATAATATTCATTAAAAGGTAACCATTTCATCTCATCTCCGTTGAACTTGACGATCTCTCCCACCTTTACCGCTGACGGGCTTCGGTTCTAGCCATTTGGCGCGTAAAACTTTCTTGGGCCATCGTATTATTTAATATCGAGTTATCGGTATATAAATTTCTCGGATTATGATCAGGTCTATATGGAATATCATTATCAACAGGTTTATAATTACCTTTAATAGGGTTTACTATAGGAGTTTCTACTTCACTAGCAGTATAGATGCGTGTAGGCTCCACACCTTGCACATGAAATACTTCAGACCTAACAGGTTGACACATTGTTACAGGGGGTGGTGTTATACCCCTTTGTATATTTACCAATTTATCGCATTCTAACGCGATACTCTGCTGCACTTCTTGCAACTCTAACCTACTCTCTCTTACGGTTCCTTTTAACTGCTGAACAGTCCCTTCCATCTTTCGGACCTGCTGGGAGGAATGCCTACGGTTTTCCTCCAATTGTCCGAGCAGGAGATCCATCCCCCGCCGTCGCTCATCCACCCACTCTACCGCCAAAGCGGGAGCCACCAACATAGTAGCGGGTACTACTACTACTAGGATCGGCATGCTGCATTGCAGCTGCATTTTTAAGAATGCTGTGCCGGCTTGTCAACAAAATTACACCGCCACAACTCCCTATCACCCATGACATTTGCTAGATCATCCGCATCTTTAAGGCCAGTGTCCTTTAAGATGCGTCTCAAGAAAGTCATGGGCTGTCCACCATGCTTATTCACTCCATGAGGCTGCCAAAGTACAAGATTATGCACTGGCTGGTCCTCACGGCGAAAGCAATGTCCTGCAAAGCGGAGGCGATTTTGTTCTAGTGTCAAGCTTGGGGGAACCAATGAGACACCTCCAATGTTATATAGTGTCTGGTTGGAGATGTGTGCATTGTACTTGACACAATGTACCCGGCGTAGCATTCTTGTGAATGTGCCATCCAGAGATTTGGTGTCCTCAGCAGTTAGAGCCCAGCATGGACTCTCGTAGAGTAGTACTGGAACTACTGCTGCTCTAAATAATCGGACCTTAAGTTTCCGATTAATTCTAGGTGACTTCCAAATCCTGGAAAGCCTATTCAAGGCTGCCCATGCCTTTCCCTTACGTATTCGAAGGTCCTCACCTGACTTCCGGATCCATGATCCCAGGTAACAGAAGTCGTCCACATGCTCAAGCATACCATCCTTTGAGCTTATGCTCATCCGATCAGAGACTTGCTGAGGACTTTCAAAGTTAACTGTCAGAATTTTGGTCTTTCTGGAGTTAATAAAAAGACCAACACTAGAAGCAGCATGTTCTAATGAGCTGAGGAGCCGCTGGGCTCCCTCTAATGATTCTGAGAGTACTCCTAAGTCATCAGCAAAGTCTAGATCAGTTAGGTACTTGGCAGGATTTCCTCGACTTCTGGAGCCAGTAGGTGGAGTTATCATCACCCCATCATCATTATGATGATCTAAGGACATGCGTAGAACATAGTCAACCACAATAATGAACAAGAATGGTACAAGTGTGTCTCCTTGGAGGACGCCCCATAACACTTCAAATGGTTCTGTGTCACCGTCAACAGTAGACACAAATGTTGTCGAACCATCGTATACTGATCTGATTGCTGCAATAATTTCATCAGGAATCCCATATAATGAAAGTATGCTGAACATACGTGAGCGAGAGACTGAATCAAAGGCCTTGAAGAAGTCAACAAAGATAACAGCCAGATGCCTGTCTTTCTTTTTTGATAACTCTTCAATTATCCTTCTAAGTGCCAAAATGGGCTCCATGGTCCCACGACCTTTACGGAACCCATTCTGATTTCCACGGAGCAGTCTCTCAATGGGATCTCTGATGCGATTTAATAGAATCCTATTGTATAGCTTTGCAGCAATCGAGATCAATGAGATTCCCCGAAAAGAACCATAGAGTGTTAGGTTGCCCTTCTTGGGAACTGGCACCAACTTATTTGTTTTCATTTCTTGTGGGACTCTTGTTGTTCGGTACATGTCTACTATGATGGGATAGATGAGCTTTAAACACTCAGGTATTTTAAAGACCTCAGGGGGAACACCATCTACTCCACTGGCACGATTGGTCTTAATGCTCTTTGCAGCAGCCTTCACTTCTGCAAAGGAGATATCGCCAATGGGAATATCTGGGAGTACAGACTCAGACACTTTTACTTCTATAAAGTTGTCAGGCAATACCCTGTCATTATTGAGGAGCTTTTCAAAGTGGGCTTTCCAACCATTGAGGCAATCGGCTGGTGATTCAGCCTTAACCTTGGTGGTTGGTTGGCTTTTCCGCCCAGTAAGCAGATTGATCGATTTCCATGCCTGGGATGATTGCCTGCTGTCGTCAGCATCATTGATGGCATCAACCTGTTGGTTTATTAGCTCCTGTAGATTAACAGAGTACTGCCTGTTCAGGGACCTAGATGCAGCCTTAACTGCATTCTTGGCCGCTGTAGTCTGTTTGAGTTGGGACTCTTTCTGCGCCTTATGAAGGTCATTTCGGCACTTCTGAATTTTGTTGTCAGTCCAGGGGGCCCTTTTCCTGTTTCGAGGGTATACAGGAACTGTTTCTGCAGCTGCTAACTTAACTGCTTCTGTAAAGGCAGTATAGCCCTCACAGTGATCTGCCGCCTCAGAGGCAAGAGCCTCATACCTGTTGCTCAGCTGTAGTGTGAAGCTGGATCTCACACTTGGCTGTTGCAACAGAGAGGACCAGTCATGCCGCGGCAAGGCAGATTTCGTTGTTCTGCTAGCATGCAGACTAAGTCTTACCTTGGCCACAATAAGGCGGTGATCACTGGAGAAGGGTCGAAGTGTAAATGCATTACAGTCTTGTATAGAGCTCCTGTATTTCCTACGAAACATAATATGGTCTATCTGGGACTTGTGACCACTGGGTCCACTATGAGTACATAGCTTTCCAGTTCGCTTCTTGAACTGGGTTCCAGCCGAAAATAATCCATTTCCAGAGATAAAATCCTGAAGATGGACAGAATTTCGGTTAACACTATTGCTATAGACCCAGGGCGATGTAGGTGATTGATGCAGACTTGCATTAAAGTCTCCCAGGAATGTTAAGAATGCATGCTGATCCACTCCATCAGTAGCTGCTTGTAGACTGTGGTAGAAATTTTCCACCTCCTCTACAGGGGCAACACTAGTTGGAGAGTAGCACACAATCAGAACCACCTTAGGAAACTTCTTAGCCAGTCTTCCAGAACATGAGAAGTGGCAACGGATGATGCGGTTAGAGATTTGGTCTATTTTGTCCAATGCTGCATGTGCAGTTGGATTCATCAATAGACCAATTCCACCATTGCCACTATCATCTGCTGACGCGAGGGCGAGTCGCCAACCACCCCCCATGTCCTTAATCAGAACCTCATCAGTCTGTCCAGTCTGCATTCGGTGCTCTTGAACACCCACTGCGCTAAGAGAAAGCTTATCTGCCAAGGCAGTCAGCTCACCTTGTCGCATTGGGGACCCGAGTGTTAGGGTGTTTACTGAGGCTAGTCTAGTGACTTGCCTCAGATTCACCAATGGCTTGTTGGTCGGGGTGGAACATGAGAGTAGCCTCCAACTCCAGAATCCCTCTCCCCATCACAATCTGGCCTCCCTGGTGACCCAGGGTTTGGGCCAGAAAGGTCATCAGGAAAGGGACTCAAAGAATTGTTCGCTGCTCTCTCTCCAGTAGGGGGTGAGACAGGCAGCCGGTCAGGAGTTAACTGACGCCTGTGAGGCCGATTGTGTCCAGTAATTCCACTGGCCTCTAGTGGCCGGACCTCCGTATTGCTAATGTAATCCATAGTGGGGGTTGGGGGGTGCTTTTTTGCCGAGTCAGCTCTCGGGGCAAATACCACACCCTGGTTTGCCATTCCACAGGGTGGGTGTCGCAATGGAGTCAGATATGAGGCCCATCACCCATATCTACTCTGGCGTACATGACCCACCATTGGATGTTGCAGCTCATCTGCTGGGTCATGCCCTGTACCCTTGCTGCCAGGTGCAGGTCGCAGTGAAGTGCTCTCAGAGTGGACAAGAGAACACTCTACTCCTAACCAGCCATTGGTAGATCACCATCTGCCTGGTCAGGCCATATACCCCTGCATCCAAGTATATGGGTCCTTAATCCAGGACCAAGGGCGTCCTTATCCCAGAACGAAGGGGGTCCTAGTTGCAGGACCAGATTAGCCCTAGTAAGATGGTCTATGCAGCTACAGGTGGCACCTCCTTTATGCTGCATGGAGGTGGCAAGTTTTCTTGATCAATAACCTAGAATACCTGACCTGACCTGAACTACGAATACCCGACTAAGAACTACTAAAACTTACTAAGAATACCCGAGGTCATCCAGGGCTCAGTGCGTTGTTTAAGACTAATTGAAACTTTAATTGGTGCTACAGTATTAAGTGCCTTTAAAATATATCTTTAAAAACAGTGTACGCAAGGTTAATGTCAGCGGCCTTAAAACAGGGTTCCCAGTCAGAATTAACTAACAAACTTAAAAAGCGTTCCTTGCTGTAATTTTTCATAGACCTAACTGTTACTGTTTTATGATCCCCGAAAAAAGATTTTTGTGTCTTTCTTGTGCAAAAAACTATACAATGATCGCTTAGACCTATAGGTAAAACCCCAGATTGAGAAATAATATGGGTATTATTACAAAGGATGTGATCTAGTAAAGAAGAAGTTTTACTGGTAATTCTGGTAGAATCTCGAATAATTTGTTTTAAACCAAACAAATTTAAAATACTTTGGTACTGTTTACAGATGGGGGATGATTTGTGATGGTAACAGATATCGATCACAGTCACAGTCGATCACAGATATCAGTAATAGATCACCTAAGAAACATATTTCACAGTCTGACCTAAGATTACATAAAATTGTATTTTCAAAATTTTGCAAAAAATCTGATTGTTTAGGGGGCCAATATAAAGTACCGATTAAAATAGGTTTAGTATTAGGAAGTAAAAGTTCCACCAGTAAAACTTCGTCACAAGACTCTAAATCTTCCCTACGATTAAAAGCTAAATCACATCGAATGTAAGTACAGACACCACCACCGTGTCTGTCCCTATCCTTACGTAAAACTACGTAATTATCAATATAAATTTCTCCATCAGAAACACTATCATCGTTTCAGAAATTGTTAAAACTGCTGGGTTGGATTTATTGATTAAAATACGAATTTCGGAAAGTTTGGGAAGCAGAGATCGTGCATTTAAATGCAAAAAATGCAGACCTTTTTTCTTAAAAAATTTAAAAGTTTCACTCTCAGCATCACTTGGAGTTTGCAGAGACGATGTGAGGAATGAATCGTCGGTTTCTGATTCTAAAATAGTATCATGAAAGGAAAGTTCGGTAAAAATACAGCTATTGCAGAGAAAACTTCGCTCAAGATTGTTTCTGGTGGAGAATAAATTACTGATTTTCCTACAGCAACATTTTAAATGTACAAATGTGTCACAACTCTCGCATTGGACGATCTTACTCCGAGAGTTCGTTCCTCGTTGACAGACGGGACAGTTGACCTTCGGGGCCCGCGTCCTGCTGGGTCCTGGCTTGGTCTCAATATCCCCAGCCAGAGACAGAAGACAGAGTTTGGCAATTAGGGCTCTAGTTCGTGGAGAGGAGACCCAGGATCTTCTTCCCCGACGAGAGCAGTAGAGGCTAAATCCACTCGTCGACCATATCTCCGTCGATTTGGCGCGGCAGTTCGAAACGGTAGCGACAGGGTGTTCGGCAAACCAGTCCAATACGGGTATTGGGTGGGTTGCAGGGTTACCCCGCGGATCGGATGGTTCTGCCACAATGAAACGGCCCAGAACGATGACAACTGTGGAGATTAAGAGCGGTGACATTGTGCTGTCTGGCTGTATTCTGACTAAAAAGATAAAAACTGTATAGGCCTAGTACCTGTATCTCTCTTGGTCTTATTGTCGGCAGGCCTACAGCTGCCACTGCAACATAAAGCAGATATTTTAGGTATTTTAGTACCGGTACCGGTACCGGCACCGGTACTAAAATACCTAAAATACCTGCTTTATACCTACATCTGTACATGCAATACTGCAAAATAGTGCTCTATATATTAATACCGGTACTGATAGCCTGAGAGAACAGCAGTAGAGCAGTAGAAAAACCGGTAGCATGGAACCTAACAGTAAATTTCAGATTTTGGCCCATCATCCAATCAAATGTTTGTGTTCATATTTTCTGCAGAGATCAACCCCTAGCTATCCTTCTGAGGGCGAGGGCTGAAGTAAAACATAAGGATGATTCAACTATTGGAGTTGGATGTGAAGGGGGGGGGGGGGGGAATAACGTCTTAAACAGACAGATAAATTGCTATTTGTTATACAGTAGTACAAAATTTGATTAAATCATAACCGCGCCAAATAATAAAAGCTAAGAAAATTTCTTAGCTTTATAATAAATCTTATAATAATGTATAATTATATAAATACAAATAGTATAATTTATTGACGTTGTGATCAATAGATAGTTAGTCATGTTTAGTTGACTTGTCGGAAAATTAGGGTGGGCCCGGCCCACCTGGCCCATACTGACGGACCGCCACTGGACTCACAGTACACTGCTGACGATGGAGCTGTGTTTCCCTGGGTACACAGTGTTTAAATCCTGAAACCCTTTATTTTTATTAAATTTAATATATAGACTTACCCCTTTCGGCGGACAAAAAGTCCTGTATTTTCTAATATAGGATAGTTATTTGTGCAGTTATTAAAGTGTTTATTTGTAGTTAGGTTTCATTTTTGATAAGAGGTTGGTTTCTATTTGGTTTTATATATATATATGTTGCAGTCATTAAGGGAAATCAAGGAAATAGATGTACTGTACCCATTTTGGTCTTTATATATTTATTTAATATATTTAATATTTTATCTTATTTAATATATTTATTTAGGTACTATATGGGGTCAGCCAATTCACCTAAAAACCTTTATATCTTAGAAATTTTGATTCTAGAACACATAAATAGTCTTCACCATACTTTATTCCTAAACCTACTAACTTACAAGGGGAATCGCTCTCATGGCAGACACCCTGTTAGCCAGATAAGAACTCCACTCCTCTGGTGTTGAATAGGTTCCAGGTCCAATAACTTTTACCACATGAAGAAAATTATTTTCATAGAGAACCCACCTAAAAGTAGAAAAAAAAACAGTACAGTTCTTACTACCTTCATTTTCTGTGTTAAATCACTAATTAATCTATCAAATAAATGTCAATGCTAATTAATTTAACTAATCTAAATATTTCAACAACTAATTAATAAAAATAATTAATTTTAAGCACTAATTAATATTAACTAATTAATTTTACGAAAGCAAGCAGCAGTCAGCTGAAGTCAGAGGCGAACTGTTGGTTTAACCTTTAAAAAAGATCCAGTCCAGATTTTGATCCAGTTCAGATAATAATAATAATAATAATATTGGTTGTTTATATAGCGCTTTTCTATGCTATTACCCCAGCAAAGCCAGGTTCCCATTATACCGCTGGGTTGGCGTAGGCACTAATGTCTAAAGTGTCTTGCCTAGGGACACAACAGTGCGAAATTTCTACAGCCTTTAGTCGGATTCGAACCTGCACCACCAAAATCTATTGTGTAAGCAGTTCAGGCGCTGTATCCACTCGGACACTGCGACATGTAATAGATAACTAGAAAGGCATTTCCTAAAGGAAATGCAACCATGAAGCTAAGGCAAATTAAACACACTTTGACTTCCTCAAGATAGTTTGCTTAGCCTATAGTTAAGAGGTAGGCCTCTCTGTCTTTATTTAACTCCATGTGAGCGGATTCAATTCCGCCTCACCAAACCCCATAAAGTTGGCCTTAAGCAATATTGGGAGCACGAGGTTGATTACCAATCAACCTCGTGTCACCCCAATAAACGGGGACAACAGGCCCCAAGGGAACACACACACAGCGGGGGTCAGAGGTTACACCCCCGCGGGGGAGAGAGTAATAGCAACAGGGGGAAACACACCCAGGGAAATGGGAGGGTGAGAAGTGAGTTATCAGCCAATGGGAGGGCAAGCATCGACTGAGTAATGTAATGCGGCCAACGGTGCAATATATACTACCAGTAACCATGTTATTTGCTCAGTTTAGTTAATCAGTTCAGTTAGGGTGGAACGGGAACTTCTATTAAGGTCTACCGTCGCCACCATATGTAATACTTACCTACCGGTATATCATTTGCTCACTTTAATCCTATTAACTGTGCTTATATCACTCTATGCATTGTATTTTACACATATCGATCAAAGAACTTCAGAACTCTAAACTAACCCTTTCACACACATGGCGGGGACGCGTAGATAGAAAACCCAACTGGATAAATCGGGATCCATCGATCCCGTCACAGTAATAGAAGCCAACAACCCGAAACTGTTACTGCCAGCCACCAAACATAAAGCGATGAGTCGAACAGGAGTGACGACACCGCCGCGGACCTCGGACGGCGACCTAACGATCCGCGAGGCCGCGACGCGACGGTACAGACCCACGACGCCGGACCCATCGATAATGGGCGATCCGGCAACCAAAGATGAGGGGGGCCATCTACAACCAGAAGACGAGTCGGGAGAAGAGAGAGACGAGTCGACACAGAGCGGCGGTCGACGTGCCGATGTAGCCGGCCAGCCACAGGCCGAGGGCGACGGACGGCCCACCGGAACGGCGACGGTGGGGCCGCCGGTACGACGCTGGACCCGGAGGGATAAAGGAGATGTCGGCGACGAGGACGTCGGGGTCAGCGACCGGCTCCGACGAGCCTACGCCACGACCCGAAAGCAGCTGAGAGAGGCCAAAGGAGGGGTGAAGATAGATGAGGTGAAGTTGAAGAAACGATTAGGTGAGTCGAACAGACACTTTGATTACTTAATGTGTTTTGGACAGGGAGAACTAGCCGATGAGAGAGCGAGAGGGGTTGCCAGCGAACTGTTTGAACTATGGGAATGTAGGGGTATGGAACCTAGCGTAGTGTACGTAGGGCCATACTTAGTCGATGCTCGGGGAGTAAAATTGGTGGGTTGGAGGAGACCGCAGGAGAGCGAATCCGAGGTTAACCCCGAGGATTCGGTCTCGTTGGTAGGGGAAAATTCCGGGAGGCGGGGGAAAGTTAGTAGGACGGGAAGGCGACGGGAGTCCGTTGCGACCGATAAGTCTGCTACATCCTCTGCAAAAGAAAGACAGGTGCGGGCAATAGATCTGGCGTGCCAACTCGATCTGGCGGCGCTAGACCAGAGAGAATTAGAGATACAGTTAGAGGAAGAGAGTGCGTTAATAGAGCAGGAGAAAGAACTGGTTAGAGAGAACAAAGAGAGGGCCGAGAGGGCCACGAGAAGCTTTAGGGAGTGCGAGGAAATAGGGAGGACGGAAAGGAAGGAGCAAGAAGAGCGCAAGGCGGCGCGTGAGGCGGAACGTAGACAGCGTGAGGCGGAACGTAAAGAGCGCGAGGCAGAGCGTGAGGCGGAACGTCAAGAACGCGAGGTGAGTGCGGATAATGAGCAAAAAGAGCGCGAGGCGAGACGACTGGAAAGATGGTTGCGAGAGGGGCAGAGTTGGCCGAGCAGAGTATACGAGGGGATATAGAGAGAGAGATAGAGGGTAAGTGCGTGCGGAATGATTTGCATGCCCGGATAGGGAGGCTTGCGCGATATCAAGCCAAACTGAAGCGCCGACTAGAACTGGTGCGGTTGGGACTATCAGAGAGTGAGACCCCACTTACAAGCACCGGGCGACAGAATCAGAACCGGTGTAGCCGTACGGGCGGGGGGGGGGGGGGGGGGTAATAATAGTACGTTAGAAGTAGTTAATATTAGTAGTACCATAGTAGATAACCCTAATCCCTTTATTACAGGAAATATTTTACCCGGTAATTTAAATTTAAATTCAAATAATGATATTAATTCAAATATAATTACGCAAAATAATTCAAATAATTTAAATCTAAATACACCAAATAATTTAAATAATAATCCCGTTTCAAATTCTAATAATTCTAATAATTTAATTGATTTAGAAGATTTAATTGATTTAACAGATAATATTGGGAATGGTGCTATTAATATGAACGTGCCGGACGTGCATAGCCCGGCAAATGAGGGCCTGGTAGGCCACGTAGTCAGTAGGCAGGAGGTGGCGGGGGCGGGGGCGAGAAACCCCAATGAGGGCCTGGTAGGCCACGTAGTTAGTAGACAGGAAGTAGAGGGGTTGAGTCAACCCGAGGTGGGCCTGGTAGGCCACGCAGTAGTAGAGGAAGAGGCGGGGGTGAATAGACCCAGCCGCAGTAGAGTTAGTGCGTCGACTAGAGAGGGGTGTAGAAGTGAAGTAAGAGATAGTGAAGTTAGATGTGGCGAGTGGGGGGGGGGGGGGGGGCTACGGGCGCCCCACCACGGAAGATTAGTAGCGAGAGAGGGGGGGCAGAGAGTGCCCCACAAGGGGGGCATAGAAGTGTAGTAAGAGATAGTGAAGTTAGAAGTAGCGGGTGGGGGGGGGGGGCTATGGGCGCCCCACCACGGAAGATTAGTGGTGAGAGAGGGGGGGGGGGGGGGTAGAGAATGTCCGACAAGAGGGATGCAGAAGTGTAGTAAGAGATAGTGAAGTTAGAAGTAGCGGGTGGGGGGGGGGGGGGCTACGGGCGCCCCACCACGAGAGATTAGTAGCGAGAAGGGGGGGGGGCAGAGAATGTCCCACAGGCGTCGGCGGATAGTGCGCGGGACAAGTTAGGTGAACCGCGGCACCCAACAACGGAGAATAGTAGGGGGGTGATGAGTATCCCCAGGAAGGTCCAGCCGGACAGAGTAGAGTCAGATGTTAGCGCCGAGAGTGGGCGAGCGAGAAGATGTCAGTCGGAAGAGAGAAGAAGATTAGTAGAGTTTAACCGAGAGGTCGAAGATAGAAGAAGATTAGTAGAGTTTAACCGAGAGGTCGAAGAGAGAAGAAGTGAAGATAATAGGAGAGTCGTTGCTAGGAGCAACTGGAGAGCGAGGACGGATAGCGAACCGTCGATAGTAGAGATGGAGTTAGGGAGTCAGTGGGGTCGAACTTCGGGAGATTGCCGTCGCCCCGGAGAGACGCACCGCACGCCAGGAGAGCGGTACAGGACGTACCGATGCGAGGAAGAGAACAGGAGTGGGGATCGAAGAGAAGCTTCCCGACGGGATATAGCTGCCGATCAAGAGTACGGTAGTCGCGGGGAGATTCGAGATTCGAGAGAATTAAACTTCGGTTCGGAAGGGCACATGCAGACTGCAGGACATACTGTAGGCCTTACTGCACATACTATTATAGGCCATGCTGGGAGAGATAGAGTAGGCGATAGGGTAGCGCGGACGATGGGTTAAACCCGGAAGTCGCGGAGTACATACCGGTAGGTAGGCGAGAAGTAGATAGGCCCATATCGGTACCGGTACAGCAGCATGACTATAATACACAGGGACATAACATATATCCAGGGGAGGGGAGAGTTATTGGAGATAGATGTATGGGCCCCAATATATTAACATCAACCCCAGTACCAAACATACCGGTGGGGGGGGGGGGGGGGGGACAGGGTGACATTCCCCCATTACAATATCAACAATATACTCGAACAACAACGAGAACACCGAACCCCCTGGACGAGAACAGGTCGTGTGACACGGAAATATGGAGGGGGCCGTTACCCCCAATGATATATCCAACACAAGTTAGATCAACAGACAGGACGGGCGGACCGCACCCAACAGGAGAATCTGTACAGCATCCTTCGAACCCATTGGAAGCACAAGCAATGGGAATGGCGACGCTAATCGATGCATTAAAGACCAGGATCGAGTTACCACCAGTCGAGCCATTTAAATTCGACGGAAGTAGGCCGGAAGAATACCTGCAATTTCGGCGCATGTACAGCAACGAGATATTAAGTAAGAACTTGACGCAGGCGGAGTGCCTAAAATATCTACAGGTGTATACAGGAGGCCCAGCATACGACATCGTGAGGCAGTACCAGGGCATCGAGGGCGGCTTCACGACAGCATGGCGGGTGCTAGACAGGGAATACGGACACCCAGCCAAGATCATCCGGCAAACCCTGAGAGGTATAACATCGGGTGGCCTACAGGATAACCCCGTTAGCATAAAGACCTTTGCGAACAAGGTAGATAAGGCGTTAATCGTGTTAAAGACGCTAGACGCGCCGTACGAACTCAACGCATCTAACAACATCACCACGATAGCGCAGGCACTGCCGATCTGGCTGCGGAGCAAGTGGAGGAATATCGCTTTCTCCACTCGGGAGAAGAAGGGTGCGGAACCGGGCCTAGAAGAAATGTCGAGCTTCCTAAACTATGAAGCCGAATTAATTACAGACCCAGTCTATAGTGAGGATAGTTTGGGGAAGGCACCAAAGACCGAATACAACAGACCTAGACCCGAACATAATCCGACAGATCCATTCTCGAGAGTAAGACAGTCGCTACCACATGCGGCCACACAGGGGACTGCTAGTCCACAGTTAGCTGGTAGTAGGGCCACACCGTGGCAGGGACAGAAAGAAAATAACACCATAAATAAACATAATCCCAACATACCCAGTAGGCCGAGTACAGACAACCAAAACACTAAATCGGTAGATATAAACCTACGCGCAATACGTGAAGGACTATATAGGGAACGCTATAATCCAGGATTCGAATGTCAATTACATTGGGACGGAACCCATAAGACCAGGAGTTGTAAGCACTGGCAAGCGTTGCCCAAACAAGATCGTATAGCCTACACAGACGCAAACGGACTATGTCATCGATGTGTGGTAGAAGGACACAGATCCGGAGAGTGTAGAGAAACAGCGATAGGAGATAACGAGACTGGAGGCCAAACAATGGCTACACGCACGACAGCGGCAAGAAAGAAGAGAAAAGTACTACTCGGGGTAGTACCAGTGAAAATATCTGGAGAGGGCGGTCGATCAGTAACGACATTAATGCTGGTCGACAGCGGAGCAGCCTTCATGCTGGTGGAGAACTGGGTGGCCGAGGAGATAGGGCTAAAGACGAGGCCGAATAGAATGGTGGTAACTACCGTCTCAAGTAAAGATGAGGTCCTGGAGATGAGGACAGGACAGTGCAGGATATCAGCGATTGCACCGGGATGCGACTATGGGGCGACCATCGGCCCCGTCCACGTGATAGAATCGATAAATATCAATGCCAGGCGACCAACAAACATCGAGGTCGAACAATATAGATTCCTGGACGGTATCGATTTCTCAATACCGGAGGTGGACGTTAGGAAGGTATCCATTATAGTAGGAATGGACTGCCCGACGGCCCACGAGAGAACACAGACAGTCTTCGGCAAAGACAGGCAGCGGGACCCGACGGCGATCCTCACGCCGTTCGGATGGACGCTTAGCGGCCCAGTTAAAACCAAGATTCCATCCAGAGTGACGGAGACATCAGGGTGCATGTTACCAGGCACCGTAGACGCAGAGGACGCAGAAGAGAGACCAGAAATGGTAGATAAGCCAGATGGGGAAGTAGAAGTAAGAGAGTGGGCGGAGGAGAATGGATTTCCCAGCAAGTATCGGTATGGAGATGGAGAGGAGCGGACGGCGAGGTGGGAGGTGGCATTTTGATGCCAAGTGGCGAGGAAGTTAAGAAGGCGGCGGAGAGACCCGATTTCAGGGTGGCAGAAGAGAGAGAACCAATTCCTGATGAGTTGGAATTGGCGAAGAGAGTGTGGCGAATCCTACAGGACCTACAAGGGGAGCAGTGGGAGAGTGCCTGTTGGAAAAATCGCCCTAGTTAGGTGAAGTTTAGTCGTCCAATATTATGGACTGAGGGGGGTGGGAATGAGGGCGAGACGCCCTTCCCACATAAATAATTATTTAATTAAAAATAAATAACAAAATAATTAAATAATAAGCTAAGTAGAAGGTAGAAAGTAATAGTTAGTTAGAAGATAGTAAGTAGTAGCAAGAAGTAGTAGAAAGTAGTAGTAGAGTGTTAGAAGGCGGCGGGGTAAGGGAGTGTGGTATATTAACATGCCACGAGTAGTAGCAGAGGGGTTGTGGGCACCGGAAGCGCCACGTAGAAAGTAGTAAGAGAGGGGTCGTGGGCACCACCGTAAGCGCCACGTAGAAAGTAGTAAGAGAGGGGTTGTGGGCACCGGAAGCGCCACGTAGAAAGTAGTAGCAGAGAGTGCTTGTGGGCACCGCAAGCGCCATGTAGTTAGAGAAAATAGAGGTAGTAGAGTTAGAGGAAGTAGAGGTAGTAGAGTTAGAGGAAGTAGAGGTAGTAGCAGAGTAGAGGTAGTAGTAGAGTGGTCGTGGGCACCGCAAGCGCCACGTAGATGGAGGTAGTAGCAGAGTGTGGTTGTGAGCACCGCAAGCGCCACAAAGATAGAGGTGGTAGCAGAATTAGAGGTATCAGTAGAGTTAGAATTAGTAGAGAGTTAGAGAGTTCTAGTTAGAGTTAGTAGAAAGTTAGAGGTTTTTAGTTAGAGCTAGAAGTAGTAAGAGTTAGTAGACTTAGTAGAGTTAGGAGTTAGAGACTTAGAAGAGTTAGTAAGAGTTAGTAGACTTAGTAGAGCTAGTTAGAGTCGGAGAGTTAGTAGAGAGTAGGAGAGTTAGATTGTTAGCAAGTAAGTAGTAAGGTAGATAATATGATAGCACAGGGGTAGCATTAGAGATTAGGGCCTTAGAGAGTGATAGAGAGTAGAGGAGTATGGAGAGGAGCTGCTGGCGAGAAAGAGTGCAGGAGAGTGCGATTCAGGTGTGGGGAGAGAGTAAGAGTGGAGCTAGAGCGGAGTTAGAGTGGTGAGAGTGTTGGGGAAACAAAATTGTGTGAGAGTCCACGATCGGCCCGACACGAGACGCCAGATGGTAGTGACATCATACCCATAGGGAGCGGCCTGGAAAGCCGACTCCAAGAAAAAATAACTCCACCCCACACCCGATAGTAGATCGAGTTCCAGCGGAATTGAAGCGCACTTAGAGGTTGATGCTATCTTCTCACCGGGAAGATAGCATGGGGGGGAGTGTGAGCGTATTCAATTCCGCCTCACCAACCCCCATAAAGTTGGGCCAGCGAGACCCTTAAGCAATATTGGGAGTACAAGGTTGATTACCAATCAACCTTGTATCACCCCAATAAGTGGGGCGACAAACCCCAAAGGGCCTCACACAATGGAGGTCAGAGGTTAAGCCTCCAGGGAGAAGGAAAGTAAAAGCAGCGGGGGGGGGGGGGGGGGGGGGAACACCCCCGCAGAGCAGAAGGTGTGAAGTAGGTTACTAGCCAATGGGGAGAGGCATCAGCTAGCTGAAGGCCACAGTACCGTAAGGGTGTTTAGATATATTATGCTTTGTACCATACCGGTCAGTTAGTTTACTCAGCAGTCACTCAGTGAACACCGGTGACATCTTTGCACCGTCATCGTCACCCAATACTGCTATACCAGTACATATCTTATTATGCTGTTTATTGTTGCCTAACTGTGACTTACTGTGTCATACATATATATATATATCATTATCTGAATATCAAGGAACATCAATCAATTCTTACAGTTTCACTACAACGGCCTCGGCCTCGGCACCCAAGGGTGACGCGTAGCAAACCAAATCCGGACGGGATCCCTCGATCCCGTCACACTCCAGTTGTCATGGAAAATAAAGATTACTAGAATTCTTAATTTAAGCATTAAAAAATGACTCAGATTGTTGTTCAGATCACAAATACCGCGTTTCAGAATATATTATTGCGTAGGTAGTCTATGACGAAATTGCTGATTTTTGTATCAAAATGAATGTTTGCACAGTGATTGTCATGGAAATTGAGACAATTTAACAACTTAAAATTTGACGAAGAAAAGTGATACTATAGCTGTATAGGTTGGTCACAAGTCGAAATACCTTAACATTAAGCTTCAAATAATATTTTTAAAAATTTAAACTTCTGTTCAGATTGGTTGCCACGGTATCTAGATTTTTTGGAATAACCTCAATCGACTAGGTATAGCCCTTAGGCCTATAGATGCATTTAAAAAACCAAAGTTTATGTCTATTTGGTTTTGCTACAAATAGAGTTATTTAAATAGCAGCCTTGAAGAATATAGACTTTGTTAAACTCCAGTTACCAAGTTAACTAGATATTTCCATCTTTTGGTCCTAATAACACATACCAAGTTTCAGAAAATTTTAACATGAAGTCTACGTCTAAATAAACAATGTTTGTATCAAAATGTCTATTTGCAGCGGTTGTCATGGAAAATTCAAAATAGAACAATGTAATTCAGACGCAGAATAAGTTATATAGTGGGGGTAGGTGTTGGTCCCAAGTCATAAAACCTTAATCTTATGCTTCAAATTACCATTTTATAAATTTTAACATCTGTTTAGCCTGGTTGCCATTGTAACTGGATTTTCTATTTAACCTCAATCTGCTCTGGCTATGGTCCTTTTAGTTGGGTTGAAAAACTCTGAGTTTATATCTATTGAGGTTTTGCTACAAATAGTATTAAATAAATTTTAAATATTGACTTGAAATATATCGACTTTTTTCTAAGTCTGTTGCCATGGAAACCAGATTTTTCCCAGATATGACCCAGATATTTCCCAGATATCCCACACGATGTGCCTTGGCGAGTTGTATACATGCAAAATTTCAGGGCACTTTTAAAGGCTCGTTTTTTCCTGAATAAAACAAAACTAATCTGTCTCACATAAGTAAAATGGCCCATTATGAATACACCATCTCAGCTAAGGAAAATCTTTCTTAGCGAAAGAAGTTGATTTTCCTTAGCTTCGTGGATCCAAAGGTCTTCACAATGATCCCAAGTAGAAGATGTCATGCTCAAGCAAGCCTTCCCTAGAGCTTTATGCCCTTACGATCAGACATTTCTTGAGGGCTGTCTAGGTTGATTGACATGATTTTGGTTTCTTTGGACTTTACAAAAAGACCAACACAAGAAGCAACCTGCTCCAATGAGCAGATGAGCCTTTGGGCTCCCTCTAGTGATCCTGACAGTACCCCGATGTCATCAGCAAAGTAAAGATCAGTAAAGTACTTTGTTGGATTTCCTCTACTTGTTGTGCCAGTAGGGGGAGTTACCATCACCACCCTATCTTTATTACGATTGTCTAAGGACATGCATAGAACATAATCAACCACAATTACTAATAAGAATGGTGCAAGTGTGTCACCCTGAAGGACTCCCCATAAGTCTTCGAATGGATCTGTGTCACCATCAGCAGAAGACACAAATGTGGTGGAACCATCATACAGTGATCTGATAGCTGCAGTAATTTCCTCAGGAATCCCATATGTTGCTAGTATGCTGCACATATGTGGTCGGGAGACTGAATCAAAGGCTTTAAAGAAGTCAACACAGATAATAGCCAGATGTCTGTCTTTCTTTATTGATAACTCTTCGAGATAATAAGCAAGGTGAAATTACTTTCTTGAGGCACCACTTAAAGGCCACTGGACTTCTAGATATGGTTTATCTCGAGAAAGTCATGAGGAATAGCTACTAGGGAGTTGTGGCAGCACAATTTTGTTGATAATGGGAATTACCAATGTCAATATTTAACTCAATACAGCAGGCTGATTATAATATTAGTCCAGCAAGCAAACAGTCTGCTGAAGCCAGAAGCGACCCAATGGCTCCTCTTTCGATAGCTGCTCCACCTAGGGGTTGGTGCTACTCCTATCCCTTGTTTACCTCCCAGTAATTCAACTGGTACTCATTTTGTCGACCTCAAGGGTTGAAAGACTGAATAAACCCTGGCGTGGTTCAACCAATCAATTTCAGGCCCTGTAATTCATTTGGTTAAACTTAATTAATCTGGTATTATAGGTCTGTAATTAATGTTACACACTAATGTACAAGCTAATTAATTTGAATTAATAATTAATATATTTAAAGTAACTAATTTCAAGCACAAATTAATATAAACGAAATGAATTAATTATAAACACTAATAAATATAAAATAATTAATTTTACGTATTAATTATTATCAACTAATAAATTTTAAACAACAAAATATATATTCTAATTAATTATAAACAGTAATTATTATAATCTAATTATTTTTAAATACTAAATAATATAAATCAATTATTAATACACATTATAGTCTAATAAATTATTAATTAATTAATTATAAAAATATAAAAACCTTCTACATCACATGGCCTTCCATCGATATATCTATAATCAGTATGCTGCATTAGAGCTGTATTAATAATACTATGTCGTCTTCTCGAGAAAATTGTGCTGCTACAACTCCCAGTTGCCAGTCCACATCTAGTCAAATGTTGGTGGCAGAATCATTGAGTTTTTCGATGTTCTGAGACACCTCAATATGTGAAAAAAGGTCACCCCGACTCAGAAATATAGTGGATGTATTTGAATAATAATTGACTAACTAACATTCCACATTTAACCTGTATGCTGACAGCACTGTTGTCCATAGCGCGTTTTTGAAAAGCAACATTATTGCAGTCTCCATTTGAGTGTAGCATACGTCCCTGTAAAGTGAAGAAATATCAGTTGGTGTTAAACAGCTAATGCTGGCTTCAAACCAAGACTTATGTAAAGATAGATGGTCTCTCACACAAAAAAAAGGCTGAAAGAAGAATGGTTTAAGGACCAGAGTGAACGCTCTTGTCTGCTTTGGTGGTGTCGACTGTAAGAACAACTTGTCACCAAATATAATCAACAGTGGAACTAAGCACACTATCAGTGCCACTGACCACATACACATTAGGGCGGTGCGTTTTTTACTTTTTTTCGATTTTGTTGTTCTACCGGTGCGCAAAAGTTGCCAAATGGTAAAAAATTAAGGCAAAAAAAATTTCTCGAAATTTCATCGATATCTTGACGGATCCCAAGGGGGTTGAAATTTTGAGCCTTCGCAATGCACCACAATTAAATTTATAACAATATAACACATTAATGAAAGATCAATGACCCAAGAAAGAACTTCATGCATGCATCAAATGTCATCAAATGTGTCCAAACTTAGTTTGATACCAAAATTTTAATTTTTGGATCAAGGGAACTAGTGCCACAGGCACATGGACAGATATCGCATAAAAACAAGTCTTCATTCCCGCCTTGATGCGATATGGACAAATCCTCAAAAAATTTTATTTTGAATTATCTCAAGGAACCAAGAATAGACACATCATAGAAATGATCGATGTAGTGGGTGTAGACACCTTTAAAATAAGAGTAGAGTCATTAGTTCTTGAGTTATTTTACAAAATGTCAAGACTATCCACCAATTAATACTTGATATTGAGTTGACCCACTCCACACATTTTGTACAAAAACTATAGTGAATTAATCACTACTCTTTAATTTTTAAGGTGTCTGTATACACTAAATCAATTTGTTGAAGTGATGTGTCTATTCTGGATTCCTTGAGATAATTCAAAATAAAATTTTTTGAGGATTTTTCCATATCGCATCAAGGCGGTGTGTGTAGACTTGTGCCGGACTTCACATTTTCTGGGATATCTCAAGAACTATTCGCTCTACGTTTGTTTTGAAGGTGTCTACGCCCACTAAATCGGCCATTGCGGTTCTAATGAGCTTAATATTAATGCAGTAGGAGAACTCAAAGTTGGCCATCGCGAAAAATTAGAAATATCATCACTTGGTGCCAAATGGTAGGTTCTGTCATGTCCATGTACCTGTGGCACTAGTTACCTTAATCCAAAAATTAAAATTTTGGTTTCTAACTAAGTTTGGACCCATTTGATGACATTTGATGCATGTAGGAAGTTATTTCTTGAGTCATTGATCTTTCATTAATGTGTTATATTGCTATAAATTTCATTATGGCGCATCGCGATGGCTCAAAATATCAACCCTCTTGGGATCCGTGAAGCTATAGACGAAATTTAATGAAATTTTTTTGCCTTATTTTTTTACCATTTGGCAACTTTTGTGCACCGGTAGAACAATGAAATCGAAAAAAGTAAAAAACGCACCGCCCTACTACACATATGACTAGGTGGATAGGAGTAATGAATGAAACAAACACAGCACATGTTGTGACATGACTCGACAAAATGCACGTTGGCTGAACATACTTGGTTTAGAGATTGAATCAGTCTTTCTTTGGTGATAATTCTGAATGGGTTCAATAGTCCCATGACCTGTATGGAACTCATTTTGCTTCATATGAATGCGATCCAATAGAATTCTATGATATAACTTTGCAGCAATCGAAATCAAAGAGATTACACGAAAAGATGCGTAGCATTAAGAAGCCCTGGGACCAGGGACCAACTTATTTTTTTTTTTACTTATTTTTTTTTTTCATTTCTCGTTGGTCTTTCTTTATTTTATACAAACAACTCAGGTTTTTTAAAGAACACAGGGCGGGCGCCACCTACTCGACTGACACGATTGGCCTTGATGCCCTTTGCAGCAGTCTTGATTTCTGCTAAGGAATCAATCACAGTCAATGGGTATATCTATGACCACAGAAACAGACACAGGATATATCACAATGTTATTTAAGCATAACTCTGTCATTGTTTATAAGCTTTTCAAAGCGTATCTGCCAACCATTTTTGAGCAGTTTAGTTGGATATTCAGCCTTAACTGTGATGGTTGGTTGACTTTTCCTGTGATTACACCTGTGATGATTGCCTGGTGGCATCGTAATTGTTGATGGCATCAACGTGCTTCTTCATAAACTCCTTCAGATTATCAGAGTACTGCCGCCCAGAAGCATGATCATTGGCTGTCCTAGGGTGTCCAAGCCGACAGACAGACCCTATTATGTGCCACAGTGAGGTCCTTTCAGCACTGTCTGGTGAGTTCGGGAATAATTTTCATTTTAAACTTATATTTTATAATAAAGGTGGTTATCTTTCAATAACATATTACTAATATGATAGTAATATGATAATAATATTATATTTTCCCTCTCCAGCATATGATATAAATAATGTAAAGTTACCTGAAAGTTATTTTCACTGTAAATTTCGATGTCATTTACGAAGCAGCTTCCTTCGACTGAGTTCTGGAATAGTTCCACTGACTTTATCGCATTATTACCAGCAGGAAGTAGAGCATCGGAGAATGGGTAGACCCCGGGGTAAAGCTTAGCATATTGTCCATTAAAATTAGTATCACTAAATAAAATTTAATAGACATATGTGATGAATCCACTCAATGGATATTATCTTCGATTACGTTCTATCTAAGCTTTCTGTCTTTCTAATTAAAGGACAAGACTGATAATAAGAAATAAAAAGCATGTTATAAAATACCATAACAAAACAGAGCCGCTGCGTCAAAAACACCCCCAAATTTGCACAACCTCGTTAAACGAGTTTTTTGAAAACAACGATAACTACAAAATATGTATAGTTTTGGAACAACTATCACAAATCTTCAGTGGGTAGGTTAGGTGAGTAATTATTTAGTATTTATGTGCTATAAATTTGTATGTGCTGATGTACTTTTATAAACTATTTGAATTTTCAATGCAATTTTTTTTGTTCTGATAATGCTGTTACTGATTTTTGATGCTGTTGGAATACCGTTATTATTTGAGTTTGTATGTAGGCCTATTTGCAATTAATTTGATTTTGTGTTTCACCTTTTAAACCAAATCTTTATCGGACAATAAACGTTAATAGCTGTTACTTTTTGTTTGTTTTGATAAAAGGTTCTTGATCAATTATTTTGGACCCACTAGCCATGTTTTGTGTTTAAAACAATTTTAAATTACACATACTATATAAAAAATATACATAAATAAGTTTTGAATAATAGCTAACAACAGTATCTACCTATTTGAAGCCAATTAGTACACTACAGATGTAGGACAACCAAGCAACATGTTCTCTCCCATCACAATACTTCAATGGCAAAGTGTGGGAGAAGCAAATTTGTGGTTTTTTATCAATTGTCAATTACAGATTAATGGTAAACAAAATTGAATGGAATGCTATGTGTATAATTTCGTTATAGCTCAATATTGGTCTTTATTAGACCATTAGGCCTATACATATGAGTAGCCAGCCACCTTATCGCTCAGTATAGGTCGGTATAACTCTGCAGGATATATTTATAGAATTATTACAATGCACACACCTACAACTGTAACTATTGCTAAATAGGCTATGTGGTAGGTGTTATCATTAATTGCCATTGTTATACGCATTATAAACAGTATTTATAACGGCTTGCATAATTATGTTGGAAGATATTATACAATTGGCTTAATTGCATAACCAAGGCAAATGCTGAAATAAACAAATATGTCATCCATCTTTAATTCTCAAAGATGAGACTTGAAATTATTATATTAAGTATTGCTTTTTGAGTTACCCGCTTGACTTAACCCCTTCCCGGCTAGAGTGTATGCGGTCCGCTCCCATGCTGCGGCCTACAAAATATTATCATAATCACTAATTTAAAAAGTTAACAAATATTGTTGTTATCTATGGTTAACCATAATAATGGACCAACATTCGTTTGCAATAATATGCCTAATTATGCAAGTATATTATTACAGAATATCCGTTGTAGACATCCAGTTTCAGATTCGTCATCTTCCGAACAATCATCGTAGTCATCGTCATCACCCTGTAGCCAGACCTGTATCATCATCTCCATCGGAGCTATCTAACTGTCTGAAAGGTCAGGATCAAACCCATACATCTGAACTGGCCGCTTCTCCCTTCGTGGTTACTTGGTTTTCAGTGTCCATAATAATTCAGGCAATAAAACAAACCCAACCAAAACACTAAACCTAACTACCAACCCTAGATTTAGTTCTGTAGTTGGCTGCAAAAGCCATTCGGCTTTTAACCATAAACAATATTTTATATTTCATTGTACCATAAACAATAGAGGTACGCCTTAGCTTAAGGCCTAGTACAGTAGTACAGGTTGGCTCCTACTTGCTGTATTCAGTTTAATATTCTTTTATGCCTATCAATATTTACCATTTAGAGCCCTACAATGTAATACAGATTGCCAGATAGAGGCCAGGAAGTGATAGCTCACCAGAGAACAGTAAGAAATAGAAGCCTACCATGTACGCTCTAGGTCATAGCATGGGAGCGTACTGCATACGCTCTAGCTGGGAAGGGGTTAAACTCAAGAAAATCGTAGTCAAGGTAAAATTTAAGTATCAAGGTGACCTTGAAAATAATTGTAATTTCAATCTCAACATTTTTCAAGTTACCCGGGCCAGGCAATTTCCAAGTTCGAGGATGCTCTTAACCCTATTAAAACCGGGGGGGGGGGGGGGGGTCAATATGACCCCCCCCCCCCCCCCCCGTGGTTTTTTTATTATAATTCTGAAACAAACGCAGTTGGGAATCTGAAATTTTATGACTTTTCCTAAAAATCTATTGTCATCGTAGTAGTGAAAACCGTTTTCAAAAATATTGGGTAGTTTTCGAGTTATAGCACCATGTTTTAACCCTACTTTTGGTACTTTTTTTGAGACGTTTTTTGAAAATTACATTTCATTAAATATTAATTTGATTTATATTTGATTTTTATTTATATTTGATTTACACCGGTTTTTTGGTGTTAGCAATTCGATGGAATTCATATAAATTGATTTAGAAATTTCAAACTTGTTTTTTTCGGCGGGTGCCAAATTTTGGTGCCAGCACCAAATTTTGAAATATGTCAATTTTGTAAATTGATTGTTTGAAACTAGTTTTTTACGCAATTGGGGTTTTTTGGGGTTCTGGTTTCGATGAAATATATACGAGTTGAACCAAGCGTATCAAACTTGTATTTCTCGGTGCTGTGTGCAAATTTTGGTGCTAGCACGAAATTTTGAAAATTCATTCAATAGATAAAATTGCTTGTGACAATTTTTTGCTTGCATTTTAGAGGTTTATGGCTGTTGTGAATTCAATGGAATATATAATTATCAAACTAGACATCTCAAACTTGTATTTTTTGGAAGTGGGTGCTTCGGGAGTTTCGGAAATGTGGTGCTAGCACCAAATTTTGAAAACCATCAAATATATCAATTGATTGTGTCATCTTGTTTCTTGCGTTACACGGGTTTGTTTGGGTTCTGAATTCAATGGAATCAGTAAAAATTTCATAAGAGTTTTCAAACTTGTATTTTTCGCCGGTGGGTGAAAATTGTTGTGCCAGCACCAAATTTTGGAAAATGAGTAAATTGATCAGTAGATAGTATCATCTTGTTTCTTGCGTTATACGGGTTTGTGAGGGTCCTGAATCCGATGGAATCAATAAAAACAGCACTGGGAATCGCATACTTGTACTTTTTGGTGATGGGTACGAAATTTGGTGCTAGCACCAAAATTTGCCAAATTACGCCGAAAAATACAAGTAGAGATGATCTGGCATATTTGAAATGTATTCCATTAGAATCAGCGCCCTAGAAAACCTGAAAATGTGAATTTATAGCATCGTATAAGTGAAATGAAAATTTTGTGTTCTAACTAAAAAGTGCTGGTCACTGGTTTTTTTCATTTTTTTCCTACGCATAGAGGACTAAACAGCCATTTATGGTAATCATATCATTTTTAAATATTTTCCAATGTATTTTGCGCCCCAGAAAACCTGTATTGAAAAACAATTAACCGAAAAATGTAACTTTCAAATTTTGTGAAAATTGTGCACTATGTTAGCGAATTCAATTCCGCTAACCACCCCATAAAGTTGGGAAAGTGGTGCCTTTAAGCAATATTGAGGAGTACGAGGTTGATTACCAACCAACCTCGTATCACCTCCAATAAACGGGGACGACAAACCCCAAAGGGCCGCACACAATGGGGGTCAGAGGTTAGGCCTCCGGGGAGAAGGAAAGTAACAGCGGGGGGGGGGGGGGGGAAACACTCTCGCAGTAACAAAGGTGAGAATTAGCCAATGGGGGGACAGGGGAGGCATCATCTGGGTAGCAAGGCCAACAGTGCAATATAACCAGTTGGTGTTCTCATATTATTCAGTTATCTCAGTCAGTACAGTTAGGACAGAATGGTGACTTTATTACTGTCGTCGCCACCACCATCTCATATATATTATTCTACCGGTTAACTTAATCCTACAATCTATTAACTGTGTTTATATTATTCATCTATTATTATATTTATACATATCTGCCAACAACATCGGAACTCTCAATCTAACAACAAACACTTTTCACACACGGCGGGGATGCGTAAATAAACAACCGGTCGGGATTCACGGATCCCGTCACACACTACTTGTAATTTTGGTGCAGCAATATTACCACCCCAGTACATTTTTTCGAAAACTTTTTTTTCGGTTGGATCCAGACTAGTGATACCTACGTACAAACAAAAATCAGACGTTTTCGTTAATATTTGTAGATTTTAGAGGGACGGGTCAATTGTATAGTAATTGTACAGCATTTTATAGCCCGGTACTAATAGGGTTAAGTATGGGTTTCAGCAGCCGTGAATGGAAATTGCTGAATAACATATATATTTAAACAGGAAAAGTCATAGTACACATAGAATGGCAGCTAGCATTAAGCAGTTTGTTTGCGATACTCAAACACAATTTTCCCTCAAAATTGCGTCTTAGACAATGGATTGGTTCGAGGAATGTTTGCCTTTAGTTTTCAGACTTCATCTCCCACTCAACCGTACAGCCTGCTCATACTTTGAATATAAACAAGTTTGAATTTATTTACTACTAAAACTTCTATTGTGGTGCATCTTTCGTATTTCGATTATTACCAATTACATACTTACAACTATTTAACAACTACAAAAATATAGTGAAATAATATAATGCAGATAAGATAAATATTTATACACACAGTTAAATCACATTATTATCCTAACAATCACCAAACCAAGATAAAAATAAATTAAAGTTAGTATTGTTCTGTTAGGTCAGACCCCCGCAGACCCGCACCATCCCCAAAACCAAGTGCCCTCCACGACCGCCGCCCTCCACGTAAGCAGAGGGAATTGGAGTGGATGAGTGCGAACTGGAGCCGCCTCCGAACTCCACCGATGACGGATGCTAGGCATCGTTCGCGCATCCCCTGCCGCCGAGCCACGAGCGTCTCTGCTAGGTGGCGGATCAGTATGTCAGCCTCCTTGCACCACACCCCATCAGTAGTACCGACTAGGGGGGTGAAGGAGATCCGACGATCCTCACACACCGAACTGTAGTGAGCCTTCTTCACTCGTACTCGCTGCTTGAGGATGGAGTCCAGTGACCGGTTGACATATGAGGGGGTGTTGGCGTTTACTACCGCAATGTCATATGATGCCACCATCTGTTTGGCCCAGACTCCTCTCGCTAGCAAGTCAGCCCTCACCCCTCCAACCTCACGACCCCTCCTGTCCAAGTGGCCTGTGCACAGCGTGACTTCACGCTGCACACATGAACCGCCGATCGCCGAGGCTATGATGTCCCCAAAAACCTCACGCAGCTCATCATGCCTCTTGATGATGAGAACCCCCGAGTTGCAGTTCAGGGCGTGTGTTGTCGTAAACGACTCAGCACACCCTTCACACTTTGCCATGAGACCAGGTGGCGTGAAGCCATACCTGAGCGCGAGGTTGTCGTGGAATACCTCTGGAGCAAGGTCGGTGTGGTCGACCACAGAAGGCAATTCAATTTTTCAATTCAATTTTCAATTCAATTCAATTCAATTTTTTTCAATTCAATTTTCAATTCAATTTCAATTCAATTCAATTCAATGAGCCCTCGCGAGCTCGTATATTAGTTACATATAAAACATAGCACAGCATAACATTTTGAATGTAACTGAACAACATACTGTACTGTAAATATACAATGGTAATGTGATATCAAACAATTAGACACATTAAACTTAAATCGGCAGTGGCACAGTCATGTTGAAAGTATAGTATTAGTTATTCCCACTCTAGTCTGTAGCGAAGCTAGTGTAG